>PVKZ01005346.1:0-55543 GCA_004027375.1 Macroglossus sobrinus
TGTGTGTGTGTGTGTGTGTGTGTGTGTGTGTGTGTGTAATGTTTTTCAGAGAAAGACCCATCTTTTAAAAATGATAAGTATATGGAATTGGCCATTGTAACCTGATTCAACAAACCAGTTCCATCTGGGTGGTTTTCAGCCTGCCTCTGAGAAACAGAAATGGGCAAGTTAGAGTCTCCCCAGACCCCAGGTAATTGAGTTGAGCTAGTGTTGTGTACTTGATGTTTGTGCATTAGCTGCAGCCCTCTTGCCCTCTGCAAAACAGATCTTTTCTCAATTATTCAAAATAAATCAATCAATGACATAGTTTAAGAGAAAGAAGGAAAAAAATCAGAAATAACCTCCCCTTCGTTTCCATATGGAAAAAGCAGTCTACACTTCAGTGATTTTAAAGACAATTTTAGTGAAGAAAGAGAGCCCATCTATATGGCTCGGCAAATTAATTTTGAACATTTGAAGATAAAAAGGCTGAGTTTCTAGGAACTGGCTTTAAAAGTCATAGTCCATAGTAAGCCAAGGTATTCATTGACTAGGGGCCCCTCTGTTTATTCCAAATACTCCTTTGCCATCGGTTTTGAAAGGATATGGCTCTCTATAAAGCATTGCCAATTGGAAAAAGAATCAGATAAGAAAGAAGTGATGCTACCAGGATGACATGCCTTTAGGTTTCTAATAGTATTCTGAATCAAAAGATTATTTTACTAGTGCATTCAATGGTGGAGGGGGAAAGGAAGGAGGAGAAATTTTTCTTTTTTCTTTTTCTTTTTTATCTTCATAACAAAATATGTATTGAGTAAAAGCCCCTGGATGAGTCACAATGCAAATCCAGAGGGTGGAAGTGATAATTTTGTACGTTATAAATCAGAAACTCTATTTGCAGTACATGCGGAACATATGTAATTTACCAGAATAATATTATTATCCTGAATATAAGTGTGATGGATGTCTTGTAAGTTTGAGAAGAGGACACAGAGTAATTTAAATATCAAATATGTAGTTTCTACGTCCTCTGGAATTTTACCCTCCTTAGGAGATCCTTTAGGAGCAGAACGTAGACTCATTGGTGTTGCCTGGAAATGGAAGGCTGGACAAATGACAGAAAAGCCCCTTCTTTGGGCTTGTTTCATGTTCAAAAGGAGCAGAATCAGATGAAGTAAGTTGGTAGCATTTGGTATTAAGATGATCTTGCTTTACAAAGTGCCTCTTCAGGAGGCGAATATTGCCAGAGACCTTACCAACTTAGAATTCATAACCTTTCTTAAGTTTGAACTGACTTCATGAGATTTTCTCTTCCTTTGCATTAGCAAGCAAAATATACTCCTCAGGTTGGCTGTATGAACTGAGAAGCCAGGTAATTGACTCTGGTGGGAGGACATGAATGGAT
The DNA here is from genome assembly GCA_004027375.1 of Macroglossus sobrinus. NCBI lineage: Eukaryota > Metazoa > Chordata > Mammalia > Chiroptera > Pteropodidae > Macroglossus > Macroglossus sobrinus. The sequence continues at coordinate 1,385 of PVKZ01005346.1, forward strand.
GGCATAGCAAAATAAGATCAATCCAAAGTCCCATGGACTAGCAATCCAAGAAGAGTAGTAGGCTCTAGGGTCCTGATCTTTGATTCCTCTTTTTCATCCTAGTGCAGTTAGCAGCAGCTGTACACTTTCCCCATTGGCAATGCTATTTCTGGGCCAGAGCTGACACAGGCAAGAGTAACACTTTACATGAAAGATAAATAACAATTATTATGAATCATAAGGGCTTTTTTTTTTTGGTAATTGAAGTCATGAACTTTACTAATTGCCTCCAAAACTATATGTTATTTGCCAGTTTTATTAACCGCAGTGTAGGAGAGTATGCCTGTTCCGTGTATTGGCATCTTGTAAATATATTTAGATTTTTGCATAAATGAGGTATTCATCTCAGACCAAGTCATATAAATAAAATATATGGAGAGATATTAGTGAAGTAACAAAAATCTTAGAGAAATAGCTTAGCAAGTGACAATGCTGTCAATGAACATGAAAGATGGAAATTAAGCCTTGCTTTTCTTCAAAATACAATCTTGAAACAAACTGAACTTCAGTTTTTCACAGTCTGGGGATAGGTAAAAGAAGATATTCAAAGCACCACGTGGGGTTCCTGCTAGCTGATAAAAGGGTATCCTGGGAGAGCTGAAATAACTTTAAGAAAAAGAAAAAAAAAAACTCTAAACCTGCAAGAGTAAGATGGTTATTTCTCTTCTGGAACCCTTTGACAAACCCCTACATTTTCAAAGAGTCACATGGGATTTAGCTAGGCATTGACATTAACGTGAGTTGCATTGCTAAACTACATACAGTCCTTTGGAAATTTAGGGTTCAGTATTTGCTCTAAGTCTGACGATGGTTTGAGTTAAGTTGACAGAGTTTGAAGAAGGAATAAACACGAGCACTTTGGTGCAAAAACACAAAATTTCTAAGTAGTCCACTGGTCATGCAGGGTTAACCAGAAAGAAGAAGAAACAAAAGTAGAATATTCCATTCAAAATGCAGTTGAGGGGTCTGAGTGTCATTTAAAACTATAAGGACAAACATGAAAACCTGGACAGAGCCATCATAAGACACCAAGGATGGGCTTTTGAGACCATTCTCCTGAAAACTTCTCTTGTTTAGGATTGCAAAATAGATATCAAGAACATTTCTATTCAGAACTTGTCCTGTTTACAACCCATGTTACAAAAAGTTATATTACCATTGTCATCTTTTAGCAGCATGAGTGATACAATCTCGTATTCATAATATGGCTATTTTATATTTATAGCTTTATGAAAATCTATAGATATCAATATCTGTTTTTAATGGATCTTGCTGAAATCCTCCTGCCTGGAAAGTTGTGCTGTACTGCGATGGAATTATCACAAAGCTAGATCTGACAATTATGATATCATATCAGGAAAATATGACTTTTAAAGTGTGGGAAAAACTTTTGTAGCATCATGACCAATCGTATTTTAGTTTGGAAGTAAAAAGTAAGGTCTAGATGTGATAATTAGTTCAGTTACCTCAGTTGCAACAATCCCTCTATGCCACCCAAGGCTGTCTGTCAGAGTCAATGAAATTGAATGTCAAATTGAGAAACTCTAAAGCTATTTCTTTCATATTAGAAAATCACCAGCAAATCACATCTTCCTACCCTACTGGCAAGATAAGCAAAATTAGCACATATCTTTCTCCTTGTTTTATCAAACTTAATCAAAATGTTTATACTGAGTGTGAGACTGGTCTCATATTGAACCTCAGAATTTTATCTCTAATATCAACTTCATGATTTTTGTGAAACGTATTTCTCTGACTTCTTTGTAGCAATTGACGTAGTTAATTACCACCTCTTCCTTGTTTAGTTCTCTTTTTGTTCTTTCTCTATCTATGCCCCTCCTTCTCAAGCTCCATCCACTCCTTAAATAATTGGTGTTCATTCTAGTGGTACTCTTGCTTGTTTTTAAAAACTTCTTCCATATACTCTTTCTAGGTGATCACCTCCCTGTTTTGTGCCCCTACCCAAGCCTATGGCTTCAACTTCCAGCTACATGCTCTTGACTCCCAGCTTAGTCAGTTTTCTGAGTTCTAAATCAGCATTTCAGATGATTTATTGCCTGGCTGAATATTTCATAGAAACCCCAAAGCCAACTTGTCCCAATATGAAATATTAATCTTCTTCTCACTGCGCATCCCTCCCCCTGCACCACACACATACAAAAAACAATAAACAATCAAATGGACATGTTCCATGCCCCTATACTCATTTTGGGTGAATGGTACCAACATCTACTCAAATGCTGAAAGTCAAATCTAGAATTCATTTTAAGACTTTTCAACCATGATATCACTAGAATGTAAATATGACCATGAAATTCCACTGGTTCACTGGGTTCCCATTACATATAATCACTAATTGAAACTTCTTTTTTTAATAAAGAATTATCTATTTATTTAAAATTAATTTATTATTTTAATTGAAGAAATGATTTAAATTGTCAATCAAGGCATTCCCTGGCCCCTGTATATTTTCCTCAGCGTCTTCTCTTGCCACTTGCTCTCTGGTAGACTGTGAGCCAGCCATTCTATTTGTCATTCCCCCAAATACAACATGTTTCCCTAAGCTTTTGTGCCTTATAAATGACTTCCTATATAGTCACATCTTCTATTTCTATCCCTGTCTACCTTGTGGAGTCTTGTTAAACTGCCAAGACTCAGCTCGTAAACATTCTCCCTTGTGAATTTTTTCCTGATACACAGACATTCACACCTGCCTCTTGGGTACAGTTGGGTGCCTCCTTTCTCTGCTCACCTAGAGTTGTGTGCACATATTTAAAAAACCTTTATCATATGTAATCATTAGTATATGTCTCTCTCTCTTTGACTCTACTCTGAGTTACCTGACAGTATTTCATTCATAGATACAGTCTCCATTTATCTTTGTATTCTCAGAACTTAACGGTTCCATTGGGGTACTCTATAATTTATTTTTATTGAATATATATTTGCATCAGCCATGTATACTTGGATATATTCTTAGATATCTGATTGGAACAAACTATGACTAGGGTCCCTACAGCAAATTTCCCTTCCATGGGCATTGGGGCTGCTCCTTGACCCAGTTTCTGTGTTGTTTCTGCAACCTACTTCAGTACTCCGTTTCCTTAGAATTGATTTTTAACTCTTAATATTCAAGAGTTTACTATCAACTCTATGATTTTAGAAAAGAAAACCTATAGGTGAAATGTTTAGTTACTCAATTAGGAATATGGATTTAACTGGCTTTATATCTCATAAAGATTCATAGATTGTTTCCCCCCAAAATGAGTTGCTTAGTCTTAATCTAAATATAGACGAACTGTCTACAAGATAGACCAAGAGTCTATCCAATCCAATATTCTAACATACTACTAACTTCCTTTACTTTATGTAAGACTTTCTATAAAAAGCTGACATTTATTATAATTTTAATATCCATTTTGACAATGGAAGCTGAGGCTTAGGGATTATTTTAGTCAGCTCAGGATACTATAACAAAATACCATAGACTGGGGGGCTTAAATAACAGACATTTATTTTCTCATAGTTCTGGAGGCTGAAAGTCTGAGGGTAGGGTGCCAGCAAGGTTGGGTTCTGGTGAGAGCCCTCTTCTGGCTTTCAGACGGCTGCCTCCTACTTGCTTACTCACATGGCCTTTCTTTAGTGCCTGCATATATAGAGAGAGGGCTTTGGCTCCTCTTTCTAGGGCATTAATCCCATCATAGAGGCCTCATCATTATGCCACATCTAAACCTAATTACCTCCCAAAGGCCCCACCTTCAAATATCATCATATAGGGGTTAGGACTTCTATACATGAATTTGGGGGTAAAATGTTCAGTTCATAAACTGATTAAACCGCTTTCCTATGGGTACTCAATCCAGTAGCAGGGCAAATGCTGACTCCAAGTACTGTTTTCTTTTCCCTAAAAATTTGTCTTTATTGTTTTCAAACATGCATACTCAACTAATTAGCATTTTAAAAGCAAAATGTTAGTACTTCTCACTGATTATCTCTGATGTATTCCCCAAAACATGAATCTCCCTTTGTGCTTATTTTTCATGTATGTTTATCCATATTTCTCAGCAGTGTTACTGAAGGCAAACAATATAGGGTCCCTCTTCCTTTCACTCTTTAAAGTTTTCTCAGGAAAGAAAAAAAGAACTGGGCTCTTGGTGCTTCTGGCAACTTTATCCTAACACAAGTAGCACCCAGATTGTAATTCTGATAAGTATTTCAGTTCTTTCTTGAAAAATTAAATTCACAAAACAATTGATTATCAGTTATAAATGGCAAAAACACCATCTGGTTTTCAAAATTGGTTAAATCTATGTAGCAAGGAAAAAATGTTGGAACTTGCAGTTGGCGAGGAGTTCTAGTCCATGAAACAGAAAATGACGAGCTTTACTATGAGAAAGCCAGCGTAGTCATAACTTGCATTTAGCGGCTGTGGGAATTTGATACATTCTTCACATGTTCCATATGTTAAATTACTTGGAGAGATCTTTAGTGTGAAAGAGCTGGGGGTGGGAGAGGAGTATGGCTAGTGCATAGGGTAGCGACAGCTTAATCCTAAATGTTCAGCTCTGTTTCTTTTCATGTAGACCCACTGCTAAAGATGTCCCATGACCTGGGAATTTAGATGCACAAGTTTCTTTAACTTATGGCACTGGTGGCATTTTTTGGTGAAAATTTCTAAAGCTATTTGCATTCCTCTGGTGAGGTAAGTCATACAGCATTAGCATTTCCTATTGAAATGTCCCATGTTGTTCTTTGCCAACTGGAAATTTGAGTAGGTGTTCATTTGATGTGCCAAGAGAATGAAGGGAGATGAAAACACTCCACATCTTCCAATGTCCCCATACCGTGTTCCTAGTGTGGGAGGACTGGGGCCTGACTAGATTCTCTTGGAGATTCAGCTTCATGAAGAATGCTTTTCCTTAGGAGTAATACAGTCCTGTTATTTTTTTAAAAAGTTTCTGAGCTGTTGGCATATTTTACCTTATGTTAAAAATGTAGCTATCCTATGGTTATTATTCATGAATTATAATGTGAAATTTATTCATTCACTTAACAAATACGTGTTGAGGCACAGATTAGCATAGTGGTTAGTTGCATATGCTCTGTCTGCACCTTAGAAACTTTGACCTTGAGCAATGACTTAATTTTTCTAACTATGTTTAAAAAATATGAAATGGGAAACAAATAGTATGTACCGTTGGGATTGTTCTAAGGGTTAAATAAGATGCATGCAAAATACTTAATAAGAACTCAATAAATGCAAAAGTAGTAACAATAACAAATATTAATATTATTATGTGCTAGTCTCTGTGCTAGGGTGGTACAGTTTCTGAAATAAAGGACATTATTTTATAGTTTACTCATCACTTTCAGAATTTATAAGGCTCAAATTGTTTATCTTGATTTTGTTGGGACTCTGCTTGGCCTTTGTTCTGATCCAGGTAGCTCTATTTCCAGAGGCGATAAGGATAAGTAGACTGTTGTAGACTGGACATTATACTGGTGACTACGTGGTGATGGTTTCCTGTTTCATGTAGTGATTTGCCTGCTGGAACTTTTTCCATTTCTGGAGGAGTGCCTGCATTTCTTGCATTGGGGCCTATTATTACCGAGCAGAATATCTAAGGAGGTGATGACAGGGCAGTCTTGAAATTAGTTTATGCATAATGGATAATACAAGCCTGTTTTTAAGTTTAAGTTCATTTGGTAGGTTGGTAGATCTTGACTTCCTTTTTGATACCTAACTTTATTCATTTATTCATTCATTCATTCATTCGTTCGTTATTATTTTCTTTTTTAGCCAGATGAGGATAGAGGGCCCAACCAAGTCATTTGGTGCAGCTCCCCTAGACTAAGCTCAGACTTAGCGATTTACATTCAGTACTCCCTTGGTCATTTAGCCACAGATAATTTGTCATGGTTTGTTTTAGTTGTTGTGATATTGATATTTATTATGCAAATTGTATTTCCTACATCTTATTGTTCTGCATTCTATGAATACTTAAATTATTATAAACCTTTACACTTAATATGGCTCGTCCTTCAATTTGATGCTTGAGCAGCAGAGGGTCAGAGCGCACACGATCTTGTAGAGGGGAAGAAAATAAGTAATTAAAAAGCAGACAAACAAGAGAGCTGGCTGCCTGGTTCAAAAGAAAGCAAAGGCAATTTCAGGGAGGGTGGTGGGCGAATCGAAAGAGAGTCTCTTCAGCTGGGAGAGCCTCTTCCAGAGATAGGGGAGGCTCAGAGCACCTACCTGTTGGTCCCCAGATGCCTTAGGAGGGACTGGGGGCATAGAGGAGTGGGGAGTGGATTTGAGCCCTGAAGGAGGAAGATTGCAGACCTTAACACCCCGCCATCCCTCGTCCCCACACTCCATCCTGAACCTTGACAGGTTTTTTGTTGAGTGTGTAATCTTAAATATTTAATGTTATATATGGTCACATATATTAAATACACACATATATTAAATCCAGGAAGGAAACCTTCAGCAAGCTGGGGAGCCTGAGCCCACCCTCCTCGAGCTACCTTTCCTGAGAATCTACCACAACACTGACTCGAAAAATCCCACAGTCTGACTCAGGCTCCTTTCTCCCAACTATGCTCCAGTCTACCGCTAGGTTGTTGAGCAGACTCTCCCGCTCCGCGGGATTTGCAAAGCACGCATGCACTTCCCCAGATTGTTTTGTCAATCCGGGGACCTGCACGCTCCCTCTCCACTCTCGAACAGCCCCCGTTTCCCAAAGATCTATTCCTTAAGTGCAAGGTGAGTGACGGAAATTTGCAACATCTGGTTTCCAGGACAGATGTACTCGGCGTACCGGGCAGGGGAACATCCAAGGGAGAATGCTCCAGTCGTTGGTCTGATATAGCGACTGCTATAAACATTCCTAGTAAAGGTGTACGGGAAGCTAGACCCGCCCGCTTTGAGCCTGAGCCACCACGCGCCAGGGGCCCGGGAGAACACTTTTTCCTAGATCCCCGGAAAGCGAAAACGAATTTAACATAAACATATTTGCATTCGCCCCTCCCCTTGGCCCCGCCCCTAGGTGGCGCGGGCGCGCTGCCGCACGCCAGCGCCAGGGGGCGGGGTGGGGAGGGGACGAGTCCTCGGAGAGCCGGGTTGGGCTCACGGCGCTGTGATTGGCCGGTACGGACCCCGCCTCCAGTGCATGTCATTAACATCTCATTAGTTGTCCGCTTGGGCTCCGGAGGAAGCCACCGCCGCCAGTCTGAGGCAGGTGCCCGACATGGCGAGTGCTGTGCTGCCGAGCGGATCCCAGTGTGCGGCGGCGGCGGCAGCGGCGGCGGTGGCGGCGGCGACGGCGCCTCCCGGGCTCCGGCTCCGGCTTCTGCTCTTGCTTCTCTCTGCCGCGGCACTGATCACCACAGGTAGGTGTGGGCACCGACTCGTTGGCCCCCTAAATCTCCTAAGACACCTCAGTGGCCGTAGACAGGGAAAGGGGAAACGTTTCCATGACAACCTTCCCCCACTTCCTAAATCCGAAGCTGAGAGAGTGTGGAGAGGAAACTCAGGGCTGAGATGGAAGGAACAGAGGGGATCGGTAATTCTCTTTTCCCTTGCCCAGATGGGTGTGAATTAGAGCCCCTAGGGATGGCTGCACCCACACCTTTTCTTCCCGGCTTGGCGCGGAGTGAAATGGAGTGAGAATGGGGGATCTGGGTGCTAGAGAATATGGGGTAGGGAATAGATCGAAGGCACCCTCAGAACCGTTCGGACCCTCCCAAACTCGCTGTTGTCGCTGTAAGTTGCAGTTCCTCACGTCTCCCAGGGCTTCCCATTCACCACCACCTCACCAGCGGGTCCCCCAATTCTATATCCCCGAAGCTTCCCCCATGGCTGACTAGCAGCCGCCTCCAGCGTGATTCCTCACTGGTCCACAGGACATCCCCAGACTTGTCTGGTCGCTCCTGCTCTCTCCGCGCTCTGCCTTTCTCCTCTGTCTCCAGAACTGCGCGCCCTTAGTGCTCCTTTCAGCCGGACCGCGGGGCCCTCCGCCCCCTTCGCCTGGCTGCGGGTCTCTTTGGCCCCGCTCCAGGTCGGGAAAGTTCCTCGGGCCCGGCCCCGCGGGGGGCGGTTACTGTCGCTGCCTTTGCGGGAAGGAGCCGGGAGCTCGTAGCCCGCCTACCGCACGGCGTCCTCTGCCGCGAGTGGGGACACCGGATTTCCAGGCTACCCATCCTTTCGGCAGTCTGGGGGTGGTGGAGGGAGCGTTCGCGGCCTCTGCGGCCAGGCGGGCACCCTGCGGGCCTCCGGGCGCCACCTGTGTGCAGAGCTGTCTTGGGAATTTGCCCAGGGGCGGCTCTGCACGCCCGGCGCCTTCCCCGAAGACGCTGAACACTCGGCAGGAGCACGCTGTGTGGCTGCCCGTGTGCCCGGCGCGTTGGCACTGTCGGGAAAGAAGAGGGCAGTGTTTGCTTTTGCTAACAAAAGGGAGCCGGAGCTCTTCCCCAGCGGAGAGGCCGGCGGTGCTGCACCCTGCTACCCGTTCCCGCCACCGCCGAGCTCAGCGGCCGCGCGGCGTCCCCAGCATCTTGGCCGCCTGCAGCGGGCGCCGGGCGGGAAGCCGAAACAGGGAGGCATGGGGGCCGCGGTGAGGGCGGGGGCGGGGGGAAGTGCAGGAGGGAATGCAGCAGCGCTCCGCGCCTGCAAAGCCCCTCCTTGCAGCTCGGGAACTGCAGACCCGCGAGCAACAAGTGGCGGAGGGCAGCAAAAGCTCAGCCCCCGCCTGCAGAGCCCCCGGCCGGGGCGAGCTCAGAGTTGGGGCTACGGTACCACTCTCGGGGCGCCTCTCCGCTTGGGCTGTGTCTTTTGTTTACACGCTAGAGGACACACAGTTACGTAAACACCGCAGGAGACACGCTGTAGAAAATGAGAATGTCTGGGAGTGCTTGCTGTGGATTTGGGGAATGCTGGCTTGATTGCTTCCCCCCAAAACAGGCTTGCAAGGGAGCTTGGTTTGGGGAACGTGCTGGGGACGTATAAGGGTGGGAATCTGGTAGCAGCCTCGGTTCCAGAGCTGAGGATTTTTTATTTCACGCCACGGTCTGTCTCCGGATGTTGTTTATGTGTTTTTCCTCTGTGAATTCTTAATTTATGAGTTACGAGATAATTGGGTTCAGCCAATGCCGATGTGGTTACAACTTCATTTCGGGTGATGTCTCTGACTGGATGGGTTCAATAAAATGTTTCTGAAAGAGATCCCTCGTGCTGCTGCATTGTAAAAAGCGCCAGTGTCAGTTAAACGTGAGCGTGAGTAAAGGCTCGGTAACTGGCGCATAACAGAGGCAACAATAGACTTGTATTGGCTGCGGGGAAGAAAAAAAAAAAGGCGGGGGTCGGGGAAAGCACTAGTCGGGGATATTGCCTTTCTACTAAAAATGGGAGCCGTGCAATGCTGTTTGGCAGCAGAGTAGGATTAGATTATGCCTCCTCTTTCAACCCTGCTCATTGAAGGCACGGAGTAGTAACAACAGTACTATATTTGTAACTATCTCGTGGTAAGAAGTTGTCTTCCCAGCGAGGAATATATGCTGATTTAGAAAGGAGCGGTCTGGAACTCAATCGTGCATGTCAAAGCTACAAGAAAATTCTGTTGCTAGTTACCATGGAAGCAGCTTCTCACTCCTGTGTACATCCCTGTTTGTATGCTGGTTATCAGATTGTGTTCAAATTAGACTCTAATTGGGTTTGATTTGTAGTGAGGGGCTGAGATGATTTTCTTTAAATCTTTTTTTTTTCTTTTAATGGTTTTTTTTTTTGGGGGGGGGGTCGTTATCAGTCTTAGAAGGGGTCTTGGTTTAACCCCAGGTCCTATACCACCAGAATAGATTTCAGGTGGGCACTAAGGGACTTTTCTTTCTTAGTCCTAATTTAAGCTTTCTGAGAGGCCTCCAGTTCCCACTCCCAGGGTTAGAGAAACCTGTTGGAGCTGCCGTCTAACTTCATTAGGCTTGTTTCATTTACATCCTCTTTGGGATAAACATCTAGGGCAATTGTGCATTGGGTCCTGGTTCTCTCTACTGTAACTGAAGCCATCCATCCCCTGGAGAAAATCTCCTAGCCCTCCTGTGATGTTTGGATGAAATTGATGTTAATGAAATGCAGGGTTTTCTCCGATTACTCCAATGTAAATTATGCCTGTTACGTTTTAGGTGCATGCCTGATGTTTCCCATCCTGAGTGTACCAGTGGTCTGTCACTCTCCTGTCTTTTTCAGCATTTCCGAGAATGGCTGATGGGTGGGGGTTTGTAGTGGTGCTGGCAAGTCCCGGGAACTGAGTTTTACTTGCTGTGGCTTGTTGGGGCTTGAATATCAGGGATAAGGACTTTACAAAAGTACCGCCTACTATTGTTTCCTTTCCTTGCATCAAAATGAATAGCCACAGGAGGGACTTGCACTACTTGTCTGTGATAGCTTTGATAAAATATCCCTCATTAATGCCACTTTATATTTACAGTGTGTCACTGGAGACGCACAAGGCTTCATTTAGTGACTTGTGTGACGAGACAAGCTTGCATTATTTGCCTGGGACATTTTGGAGGAACAAGAGACCCATTGAGCAATCTTTTGAAATGAACAAATACGGAAAAAGGGGGGAATAAAAGAGGAGGCAGTTCTCTGGAACAAAGAGCTTTATTCATATGGATGTTGTACATGCTTTATCCAGTTTTCCCTAATGGCCCTCCTCGTAAAGGGGAGTGGGACCTGGAAGAAGCCAACAAGCAGGACACTTTCGCTTCCTCTCTCACTTCCTTACTTTATATCTTTACCCCAGTTGGTCTTCAATCCCCTGACTGCACATTGCTCCACTCCCTGAAAAACTCTGGAAGGTAATAGGTTCCTGATCTAAAAGGGAGATTTTGAAAGCCTTTCTCCCAGCTCTGACTTTCAACAGAAGAAAATACTAGCTACTTGTTGAGACTGATTGTCGTTGGAGGAAATATTGGTTGAAAGGAAAGAGATGTCACTTTTCTATGACGTGTCAAGCAGTGGTTGATAGCGAATGTCGGATTGGTAAGATGACTTGCACTTATAATATTAGCCTATTTATTTTCAAAGAAATGCTGTAAAAACTGAAATCTAAGATTTTCATTGTCATTAATGGTGCTCTTGAAGTTTTTAGTGACTTGGGCTCACACTTGGTACATTTTGGCCCCATACATAAGTGAATTATTATTCCTTGGCCAATATTGCTAATAATTTTCAGGCTTTAAGGAATTGATAATATTACTGTGAATATAAACTGTCTCATTCTCTGGATTTTTGTATGTAACATTTTAATGTCTAATTAGCCACTTAGAATTTACATTTTTAAAATGTGTGTGTGTGTGTGTGTGTGTGTGTGTTTGTGTGTTTGTATGTTTCAACAAAAAGGCCCATTTTTATGTGGGCGAATCTCTTAAATTGGGCCAAACTAATTGATGCTATGATTTGAATGGGAATTTACCAGCATATGAAGAAAAGTTATAAGAAATAAATCCAAAGGGTTCAAATGCTGTATCTCTTTTTTGGGAAGAATAATACTGACCATTAATGCTGGGCATTTTTAACTGAAAATCCAGCGCAGAAAGGAGAAATCACGCAGCGACATCTGTTGCAGAATTGAAAATTTGCTGCTTTGAGTTGGAAGCAATTAGTCCCATATAAGCACCTAACGATATCAGTTGCTGTGTATGTGAGTGTATGTTGTGTGTGTGTTTGTCCTCATACAAATGTGTATATATTCATACATGCATATATATATATATGTAAACACATACATATACACACATAGAAACTCACCCAATACAATATTCATGTTTAAAAGTATTTAATAGAAAAATATACCATTTTAGCACCAAAACTCTTTTTCTTATTATTACCTGTTGAGGAATTAGAGATTCTTATAATCATGGAGTTTTTGAAAGAGGAAGGATATTAGAAAATCGTTTGGTGAAATCCCATTATTTTGCGGTGAGGCAGCCGAAACCAAGTGAGGGAGGGAAGGACCTTGCTAACCATTTAACTGAGGCTGAGTTAGCTATGCATCCTAGATGCGGGGAGCAGGTCTAAGTCCCTTGATGCCCAGCCAGTGAAACTTTGTTTCACCTCTCAGCAGGGATGCCCAGTGAGGGATATGGATCATGGGTGGACAGAATCTTGGCTAGGAATAGTTTGTATTCTGAACACGGCAAGATTAATTGCTCTTCTAGGTAATGAACCCATGGATCAGAGGAGTGACCTCTGAGAAGAAAAGACCAATTCTTGGTAAGGTTGTCTTCAGTGTTGACAAATGATTCTGAAACCTCTGGACTTTATTTGGTAGCCACAACATGATTGTTGTCCAAAGCACCTTCATAGGGCAGAGCTCTGGATTTTTGTAGGTTTAATAAGTCAAGTACTCGAAAACTAGGTTTCAGAAGGCTCGGCTTTATTGTTTTAAGCTTTTGACTTGCCTTTTCAAGGATTAATATTAACACTAGAACTCAATCCACATAACTAAGGAAAAAAAGGGGAGGGGTCCTGAAGTCAAGAGCAAGAACACATCTTGATTTTCTTACCAGGTACCTGTCCCTTTTCATTAAGTAGAGAAAAAGCTGAATATAATTTGTTTCTTTTTAAAGAAAAAGGTTATTTTATTTTCTCAAGATGACTTTTTTTACATTGATCATACTTTATTTTTCCATTTTACTATAAAAAATGTTTAAATATACACAAAAGCAGAAAGAATGCCATAATTAACCCTGTGTGTAAATCATCCAATTTAGTAATTATCCACTCATGGTCATTGCATCCTCTGTATACTTTCTCTCTCTCCTTCCCAGATTATTTCAAACAAATCCTGGACATCCTATTATTCTGTAATTTACTTCAGAACAAATCTTTGTAAGATACAGTCCCCTTCCTAGTATCATTAGCTTATCATTAGTTGAATGTACATCTTCTAAACTAGTATGCAGAATTTTTGCCTTACCCTTGCTTTACCGAGGAAGGTAAAGGCTTGTTATAGTGGGTAAAAGCTGGGGCAGAAACCACAGAAGCCAGAGTGTGATTACTGCCTGCACTGAGGAGACCTTTTTGTGTGTTTTGGCTTATTTTAAGCAAGGTTTTTTTTTTTTTTTTTTTTTGATCGGATAAGATGAGTTTTATTGTCGTGTAAATATGGTTGTGTAAATATGCAGTAATTGTAGCTAATCTGTCAACTGGTGCGCTATGGAAAGCACTCCTGGTGAGATTGGCTATTTCCAGTTGTTCTCATAATGAATATGCTCCATATGACGACTTCTGTAGGAAAGTCTATTTTAGTTTGATGGCTGTGAGATAGATACCTCATTTATATATTTGTCTTTAAATACCTCCAAGGAATATAAATGCCTTTATGTCTTTTGAATATAAAGCTTAAAAGAAAAAAATTTCTTTTCTCATTTCTAACTGGCTTAGTGCTAATTTCAGCCTGTATTCTGTAGCTGAAGTGATCACAAAATGCCTTCTGCGCTGTGGGAAACCCATACAACAAGCTGTAAGTATTTGGTCCTCATTTTTGTAGGATAGGGGCACAGGGTAGGAAGAGAAAAGATTACTGTTTACTTCTCAATATTTGCCCCATTAATTTAAAATATGAATTTATAATTTTAGCTAGAAATGTTGAAATGCTTCACTGTTAATTTCTGAACTTTTTTTTTTTTCTTCAGAAAATAGGTAGGTTCCATTTTCTAAGTTTCCTGAAATGTGAGGTTTTGTGTTTGTGTATGTATTTTAAGAAGTTCTTAAATTTATTTAATGTGGACTATAAATCTGAAGCATTTGATTTTTTTGATTTTGAGCCAAACAAGCAATTACACATGAGATGGTTTTGAGGGGTCTCAGCAGCCATGGCCAGGTAAAAACCTGCACCCCTCTTCTGAGCTGGCCACAGCACAAGAAAAGCACAAAGGAATGCCTACATTCACAGTTTGGGGAGCGCCACCAAAATCGAATAAACAGCCTTTGTTTGGAAACCATCAATGAAGGAAGGAACCACTGGAATGTTTGTAATTACAAGTGGTACCTCCTTGTTTAAATTTCAGAAGCCACAGTTTCTTTTTCAGAGATTTAAATTGCAGGCTCTAGCCAGCAGCTGCTGTTGTGGTTAATGGGCAGTTTCTCTTTGAAGATCTTCCAGTGCTGGTTCTCAAAAGCTTTGGTGCAGTTGGCCTTGAACTAGGGTTAGAAGAAAAGGAGAGGGAGGTATTTATATACTTGCAAAAGCGATGTGTGGCCTTTATCATTACTCAGAAAAGAAACTTGGCTGTAAGATTGAGAGAAAGTGGTTACTAAGAAAATCTGTTATGACTGACAGATGTCTTGACTCTCTTAAGAGAGTTGTGGGGTGGAGAAAATTTTTTCTTTTAGTAGATGTTTTACTGGAATATAGTAATTTGACCCACCATTTTGATCTAGATATTTTAGAAATGTTAAATAGGCTTGAAATGAAAGTGCTGTGATATATATTTAAATGCTACTCAGTGTTTGAAATTGATATTCTAGTGACACGGACTTTTGAAAATACCTGGAATAAGTATCTTGCTCTTGGCAGCCTTCTTTGGTAAGGTAGGCGTTCTAATTCCTCTCTAGCTATCCAGTACTAGACTGCTATGTCAAGTTGGAATTAAGTTATGAGGTCCCTGAAGGGGGAGAGGAGGAATCTGCCTAAAAACAAAGAGTTCACCTGCCCTGTATCTCTTATTGTCTATACCATATCTTCACTTGGCTAGGATTAACCTAAAAGTTAACATGTCAGAAATTGAACCTTTCATCTTTTCTGTCATAGGTGTCGACTTTTCTCACAGTCAACATTATTGCATATGACACCATTGTCATCCTGGTCTCTAAGGCCCCTAAATTTGGAGTCTTTTTTTCCCCTTCTTTAGCTTTCACTCTTGGACTGAAATAAAATGGGCTTATTGTTTCTCCACGACATTCTCTGGAAGCCTCAACGTCCTTCTTCTCCAGAATATGTTTTACTAGCAGAAGCTTCCTAGCCAATTCTCTTGACCCAGGCTCTGCTAGTCAGAATATAAATCTACCTACCTCAATTGTAATTCTTTCTGGACAGGATCACGACCCCTCCCTTACAGAAAACCTAATCTCAAATTCTTGGCTTCTTGCAAGGGATTCAAAATCCACGCTGTTTTGTCTAGGTTGTTCCTTCCTCAATTGCTGCTCACTCTCTCTCTAATTGCCCTCATTTCTTTATTACTTTTCAGCCCAATCCTGATGGGACTGGAAGACTGATGATTCTCCAGTGAAACAGAGGAAGAAAGTGGTTCCACTGATCAGTCTTCAGCTGGTTGCCTTTGCATAAAATTGCTCTTATCTGTGTATATCTTAACTGTTTTGCTCTATAGGTATAAGACAGCTGATTCTCCTTTACTTGCGAGTACACATCTTTCCTTTGCACCTTTGCATCTTTCCTTTGCACATGCTTATTTAAAACATACTCCAACATAGATATTTCTTTTTATGCTTTTCAGGTCTATATGTATATGTATATGTATATGTATATGTATATGTATATGTATATGTATATGTATATGTATATGTATATGTATTTGTATTTGTATATCTATATATCTTTCTTTATAGTAAGCCAAAGTGTATAGATATTATGGCCATTATTTTAATGAAAATTTTAAACTTTAGAATGCTGAAAGTGCATTCATTGCATCTATTTGGCAGTCCATGTTTGAATAAGGGCAAATTACAAGCTGGCAAAGTAAGACTCTTTAGACAAAAAGGTAAGTCCTTTAGGAGTAGGAAGTTTGGAGGAGTCAGGAGATTTTGACTTGCCGTACATGAAATTAGCCCCTCTGAAGATGACCCCAAATAGGCCATCTTTACGGAGTGTTCACTGCTCACGTTTCATATGTCTCATTACTAAGAAGTACCTATCTGGTGAGCCAGAAAGGAAGTATGCTAAAACCCAGGCCTTTATTAACTAGAGTTTTCAATAGGTTGGACTTTGGGAGCAGTGCTACCTATCTAAACACAGTCATCTCCAGCATCATGGCAGAACACATTTTAGTTGATAACATTGTGGGTGAATTGTTACTGGCTTAAAAAAAAAAATGAAATGTTTATTCTCAGTCTAACTACTAATCTTGTTATCTTAAGCATCCTCAAAGCCTTTATCTGGTAATAATATCTGCTATAGTTCTTCCCTTACTTTTTTCCTTGTCTGGCATCCTTCCTTTTTAGATTCAGTTTTTGCTAGTAGAAGGTTATGTAGTATAATAATTCAGTGACATGAAACTTGATTATTCTGGAATAAAAAGGTTTTATGAAAAATGTAGTATGTATTTGGCTCTTTGCTGAATATGCCTATGGTAAGCCAAGCCACCTAGATTACAAGTCATCAGCTTGTTTCTCTCTTCTAAATAGGAAAGGAACATTGCTTCATTTCTCTTGCAGAAACACGTACTTAAACAACAAAAACTTCAAAGATAGGGAGAAAAAAGTCCAAGTTAATTTAGTACTAAATTACTGCTCAAATAGTTTTATCTCTTAAAAGATTCAAGTAGAGATTAGCTTAAATGACACTGAACTTCACTTTTTCTTGTGTATATCTTGTGAGCATACATCTTTGTAAAGACACCTCTTTTTTCTTCTTTAGTTTGGTTAGTAATCACATGAATGTTAGTTGCTGTTCCTTTCCCTTTTTTGAAGCAAATCTCTCTATCTCTGAGCCAGGTTGGCCAACGTAATACCCAGTTTAGGTTACAGAATGTTAAAACCTTGTGCTTTACCTGTGAGTTAGAAATGGCAAAAACCACATACCTTACAGGGTATTAAAAATAAAATAAGATTATATATATAAACGTACTTGAAAAGGAAGTATTGCATATAGGTATATGTGTTTGTATATATGTACATACCCACATACACACTCACAGACATATCTGGCTTTTATTAAAATAGACACTGCTTAAAGATGAGGGATATGTCTCAGGCTATTTCTAGCACTACTAATCACATTTGAAAGTAAGTCCCTCACATGTTTGAGAATACTGAAAAAATGAAAACTATGATGAAAAGATTAATTCAGGATGAACTTGACGGTCTGTAAGGTAAAGCTAAAGAACAACCTGGAGTTGAATGTTTTTGTAAGTAAGTGGAATCGTCCAATACTTTAGAGAAATTGACAGTGCTTATAATCTCAAATTTCTGGGACTTTTAACATGGGGACGACTTTATTATTTTATCTAGCCTCCTATTTTATATACTATATTTGAATAAGGAACTTGTATTTCTGTAACTAACTGATAAGTCACTTGGTAGAAAAATGAGAATTTAAAAATGATTTTTAAATTGAGCATCAGCTTTTATGTCAGACACTTTACTTTGTTAGACACATTAGTTGTCTTCCAGAAGGTTACAGTCTATTTCCTTTTTCAACTTTTATTTTGA
The DNA here is from genome assembly GCA_004027375.1 of Macroglossus sobrinus. Taxonomy (NCBI): domain Eukaryota; kingdom Metazoa; phylum Chordata; class Mammalia; order Chiroptera; family Pteropodidae; genus Macroglossus; species Macroglossus sobrinus. The sequence continues at coordinate 18,873 of PVKZ01005346.1, forward strand.
AAAATTTGAAAACCACAGGAAAGTTGAAAGGAAAATATAATGAATGCTTCTGTACTCCTTTAATTTCAGCTGTTAACATTCTGCCCATTTGCTTTATCTCTGGCTCTCTAAATAATGTGAACACACATATATGTATTTTTTTCTGAACTGCGTGAAAGCAAGTTGCAGGCGTAGTGACATGATACTTCAGTTCATAACTCCTGAGAATAAGGACATTTACTTATGAAACCTCAGTACCATTATTACATTCAAGAAATTTAACATTGATTCAGTATTATTATCTAATATCTAATCCATATTGAGATTTCCCTAGTTGTCCCATTAAATATTCTTTATGTTTCTTTGTCCTCCGTTATCTAGAGTCCATCAGATCACACATTTGATTTGGTTTTCATGTCTCTTTCTCTTTTAATCTAAAACTGATCCCCTGCTGTCCACCTTTTCTCTTAAGGTATTTTAAAATGGGGATGTCTTTTGTGTCATTGATGTTTTAATGAGCCCAGACCCGCTGTTTTATAGACTGTCCTACAGTTTTAAAAATTATTAGATTGTTTGATTGTTTCCTTATGGTTTGATTCAGATTACAAGAACACTCTATAGCTGATGTTGCCACCTTGCCACCCTCTTATAACAAAACATCACATCAAAAGGGGTATAATATCAGCTTATCTTATTTTTGGTGATGGTAAGTTTGATCTAACGATACAAGTTTAGTTGCTTAATTGAGGTGGATTTGTAGGTTTCTCTATGTCCTTTTGTTATTAATAAGTAATTTGGGGGACATTTTGAAACTGCTGATTGTGTTCTCTAACAACATTTTACCTATCATTATTAGCAGCATCGATAAACCTTTTCTGAATCAATTGTTACACCAGTGGTTACAAAACTGATTTTTCTAAGTTTGTCATTCCCAAGCACTGGGTGGCAGGTTTCTTTAGGAAAGAAGAGCTTGCCTTTCTTCTTCCTCTCCCATTGCCTTAGCAGAAAAATCACAATGGACTCACAGATCACAAAACAATTCAGTGTGATATATTTCATTATTGTCATATTTGGTCAGCAGAAATCCCTTTAGTCTGGCTCTGTATCCTTTTGCTATATCTCTGTTAGTTTTTAAGCACTTTCTTATTTTATGTCACAAGAAGATGTCTAAGCTTACCTTGTATTTTCCCTGCCCCACATGTGGAATCAGCTCTTTCCCCAAGATGTCTTTGTTCCTTTTAGTGAGGAAGTGGTATTTAGATACCAAAGAAGTGTACTCATTGCTATTGACTTGTTTCAGTGGACAGAACTAGGATATATATAATATAAATATATATTTATTATGAATAAATTCCTTTATGATTTATTTTTAGATAAATTTAAATTTACCTTTATATTTTTCTTTATATTTATTTATTTGAATCATGTATTGATATCTTTAATTCCAATCTAACACCCTAAGGTTCTTTTTCTCCTCCTATTCCTAATTTGTATCTTTATTCTTCCATGGTGAGAATCTTGCTTTTCAGCCACACCAATGTCTTATAATTAATACAAAATAGTTTGGAATTTTTCCACTAAGACTACAAATTTATTAAGTAATGCTCAAGATCTTTTGCCACTTTTTTTTGACCTACTTTAAATAGATCCCACTGAGGGTAGACAGAGTACTGTGTTTATAGTTCATAAATAACAAGGCTCAAAAATCAGAACTCTATATAGAAGTCTCACTTTCTGCCTATACTTTATAGCCTAGCTCTCATCACCCACCTTCCTATAATAGCCAATTTTATTCCTTTCTCATATATCCTTTCTATTTGCTCTTTTGAAAAAATAATAGGTAGTGTTCTTTTTTTCATACTTTCCATGAGCCATGTTAACATCTTCTCTTACAGTTTTTTTTTATTTGATACATCCTCATTTCTTATACTTTGATGATTTGTTTCCATTTGGCTTTATTTTACTTGAAAAGCCATTTTTTTTTTTTTTTTACTGTCTTTTTTTTCATTTCTTTCTTCTGGGATAATAGTTCTGTTTGGGTAGTTGGAAGAATTCTTTATCTATTTTTTCATTTAATTCACTAAATTACTTTCAAGAAAATAAGAACTGTTCCTTTTCATAAATGCAGTGTGTGTCTCTTGTGTTTAATATTGATGCCTTATTTTGCTTCTCATAAGTCATCTTTTACTCTTCTCCATACCCATTAAATTGGCAAATCTGTGTTTCAAGCCCTTTACCCCAATTCTACCCCCCTCTATTTTTTTTTTTTAATTGTGGTATACTTAGTTACTGTTAAGTGTACAGCCTTTTGCATCTAAACCTCAGACCATGTTCTAAAACTACCTATTGGATATTTCAATTTGGATGTCCCACAGTTATCTTAAATAATATTAATGACAAAACAGCAACTATCATTAGTGATGAAGTGTCTTGATCATTTCATTAAATCCCCTATAAGTAGTTACCTCTCTTGTTTCATTTTACAGATGAGGAAGCTGAGAGGATAGGTCACTTGTCCAATTGGCAGAAATAATAAATGGCAGCACTAGGTCTGTCTTCAAAATCCATAGTTTTAAACACTTAACTATATTTTACTAAAACTCAAGGTGTGTGAAACTTAACAACTTTTTTCCCTAAACCTCTGTCTGTCCTGCGTATATTGTTACATAGGAGGGTACTACCATTGACACAATGAGTTAAATAAATCTGGGAGACATCTTAGAATCTCTCTTCCTTCACTATTCTTTTTCTTTCTATTACTGAGTCCTGTCTATCTCTTGTAGTAACTCCTGTTTTACCACCACTGTCTTAGTTTACCCTTACGTTAATTTACAGATGATGATAAGTAGATTTAAACTGATACAACAGCCCCTTAATTGGTCTGTTTATCTGTCCTTTCATCCCTTGTAATGCCTCGTTAACATTGCTTTGAGATGGATCTTTCTAAAACACACATTAAATTGTCACTTTCTTGCCACTTTTTTGCTTAAAATCTATGTGTTTTCTTGGTACCTTAAAGATGAAGCTTGCCACTCTTTTAGTATGGCCTACCATGCCCTTTATCACCTGACTTCTCTCTTCCTTTTAAGCTCATTTCTTGCCAGCTGTACACACCATGTTTTACTTTAGGTGCTACACATTGTGATCTTTACTAAACTAAACATGTCCTGGATATGTCATGCTCTCAGGCTTCTCTGCTTTTATATGTTACTGCCTCCTCCTGCAACACCCTTATGTATATATGGCTGATTTCTACACGTCTTTTGAGATCCAGTTCAAGCACTGATTCCTCAAAGAAACTTCCATTACTTTTCAGGTTGGTTAGGTACCTTTTCTTTGTGCCCTTCTTCTCTACTGCTCTGTGGGCTTTTCCTGACTTATCTTCTTCCTTCCTGTCAAGCATCCTTCTCCTAATTGCCTCAGTGTCCTTCTGTATACCTGTGCATTTCATATTTGTTCAACTTATTTCTACTGAAAGAAATGTCCTATCGTCTGGCCTTCCATGACAGCATGTTTAAATCCTATGCATATGTAAAGACCCAAGTCCAGTGTTGCTTTTTCAAATCTTATTTGTTTTTCATTCAACTTCCATTACAGTTTCTCTAGCCATTCTATGACATTTGACACTTTCTTAATACATGTTGACATGTATTCATGTATATATGTCTCCTAGACTTTCTACAGAAGGGACTCTTTCTTATTCATCTTTGCTTAATAGTATAGAGCCCGATGCCCCACACATCGTGCTCTATAAATATTTGTTGAAACAATGAATGACATAGAAATTGATACTCATTTCCATTAAATTATTTTTAGCCCTTTCTACATAAATATGAACAGAGAACACAGTGATATTAATTCAGTCTTGAGGACCAGTATAAAAATTAATCTCTCAAGATTGTTTATTTATTTACCATTTTTTCTGTTACACAGTCTGATTTCTAATATGTATATAGCCTATCTTTTCTCATTTGTTATGAATACTGGTAGTTGAGATATAGATTTGCACTAGGCCTTTGTGTTTATGAATTTAATTTAGTGGTCGTCTCATTATCAGCTTCTAGAACTATAATTCTCATTAGAAGTTGTTTGTTCTCTCATAGTAAATGAAGAGCTGTTAACATGCCTCAGTTTTTTTTTTTTTTTTTTTTTTTTTTTCTGAAGGACTGAGTTTTAGTGTGTTCATACTTGGTTGTTGGGTAATTGTTAGGTTTAGACTACCGACCCAGATAAGAGAACTCTTTCCATTTATTTAATCACTCAACATCCCTAGGATGGCTGGATGTTGAGTCATTGCTAAGGCCATATTGACACTTCACAGTTGAAGCAACAAACCAAGAAACTTATCTCTGAGGCCATCTGCTCCTTTTCATCTCAGTTTTTCTGAGAGTCTTTTCTTGAAACAGATTAATTCTCAGGAGAGGCATGGGGAACATAGGGAAGTTTAAATCTCAGGGCAACAGTTTTCCTGTACAATAATAAAGATATATGTGGAGTCAGTGTCTACAGGATAAAAAAAAAGATCACAGTGGTTGGATCAAATATGAGAAAAGACTTGTTGCTGTGCTGAAGGAAATTAGATGGGTAGGTAAGGCAGTCTGTATTGTAGAGATGCTTTCACTCTGTGTGACTAGTTAGTGCTAAATAAGGGTGTGGTGAACTTAAGCTTATAAAGTTAGTCACTTACTACTGATCTAGTTTTAAATGGAAAGATTTGGTTTTACATGGAACATGAGAAAAATTTTATATGCAGGCAGAGGGAGAGAGTTTGCTAATATTACCTTTTTAATTTAGGAGAAGTTTGGAGTTTGTTCTTTTCTGTGAATATAGAGGTGGAACCCACTCTAACCAGAGTTTATTGCTGTAATCTTTTAAAAATGCATTAGTGACACTGATATATCTGTGACCTTGTAAAGGTTTTTTTGAGGGGTGGGGGTAGCCAGCCTTTTTTCTCACTGTTGTAAGTGATGTCTGCTCAATAACTCTAACTTCCTGACAGTACTAGAAGGAGGAGGAGGACCTATCATAACTTGTCTTTTATGGCCTATTTCTAAAGTGTTCCTTTCTATTTCCATCCATCCATTCAGACTTCTCTTTTCCCTGCCTAAGGCATGCATCCAGCTTGGACTGTGGTCAGTGCTTTAAATGCTTTGAATTATGGGGAATCGTAGCATTTTATCGAAGCTTCCTTTGTAACTATATAGCTCTGTATAGTCTTAGGCCACATAGCTTGCATTTCTTAGGTATCGTGTGGATTAATGCAATTAGTTGAGGCTTTGAGTGGAATGACATATTCTCCATGTACCATTTTCCCTTTGTTATAGACTTTTTTAAAGGATTGCTTTCTTAAGAAATCCTTCAAACCCTTCCTTTACACCTAAATCTTGGTAAATATATCTTTATCAGCATGTCCTACTGTCAAGTGCATGATTTGATAGCGATAGTCAAGAAAAATTGTATCTTTGAAATAGAAATTTTGTCAGTGTGTTAATGTATAGTATATGATTGGTATTCCCCAAGAAAAAGAAGAGATTCGTCAATCAATTTCTTTTAGAATTAGGTGGGTAATGTTTCAGGTAGCCTATTTAAAAACAATTGCTTCTAGGTCCCGTTGGCAGGATTGCTTATTTCATTATTCTGGTCATTTGCATGAAAACAAGTTGATGATTTTTTAAATAACCATCCCGTTCAGTTTTCTTTTCCTCTTAAAATGTTATCCATCAAATATTCTATTCCATTCATGCAGTAGCATGAATCAGGCCTAGAAGGATAGAATTTCAGGCTAAACTAGTAGCAGAACTTTTTTTCACCTTTTTTTAACCAAAAATATCTCTCATTTTCATATTAATTTACCTATGATTACATCTCTTTATCTTTGCTTCATAAGGTGAGTGCATATAGAGATATGCTTTAATAGAATATTTTTCAAGATTTTAGGATTTCTTTAAGATGAGGTCATCACCTTGAAGATTGTGACCTGAAATTTTTGTGAATTAAAGGAACAAGAAAAGGATAGACTTTAAAAAAAAGTTATATAATTACTTATAATGGAATAACTGATAAGAGTTAAATTCATTTTGTAACATTTATCTTCTGCTCATGTTCCCAAAGCATTCTACCATTTCAGCAAGGAATGATCCACATTTATATTTTGGATCTCCATAGGATCTCTTTTGAAAAAAGAGTTTAACTCTTTTATAAAAGGTTTAAAAACCAAGGGCCTAGTCAGAATGAGTCCTTCAGGTTCAGCACAACAGGGCTGGAGAGAATGAAACCCAGTTTACTGAGTGCACATCAGAGCTGAGGCTAAAGCCACAGGCAGTAACAAGGAATGCTAAGTTGCCTCATCTTTCCTCTCTTCATATTCTCTTTGAGGTCCCTGATGGTATGATTGTGGCCACAGCAGAGAAGTGGATAAGGAGCTGAGATTTCAGATCACTGTCATCTCTATCTTTTCATCACAGGGATATAAAAGGAGAGAGTTAACATGGAGTTGGAGTGTCCAGAAGGCTTTTAATTTAAACAGAATCTTAAAAACATGGGGAAGATTTTCACAGAGAAAAGAGATGAGAAGAAAGGAATTACAGGTTGAGAGAGAAGAAAAGCTAAAATGACTAGTAAGAGATGGGATAGCTGGGTACAGGTATGGAAAACCTTTGAATACTAAGTTTAGATTTAATTCAGGAGGTCTTTGGGAATTATTGAAGTTATTTTGAACAGTAAAGTAACTAACACCACATTGGTGCTTTGGAAATGTGAATTTGTCAGTGGTTTGTGATTAGATTAGAAATGAGATTGGTTAAGGGTATAATAGTTCAAGTAACTAATTCAGTGGAGAAAAAATGGAGGTAGTGTTGATTGGAATTGGTGGCTGACTGGAGAATGGGGATTGAGAAAAAATAAATACTGGAAATGAAGGTGTGCTTTGATTTTGAACCTGAGTGGCATAGGGGAATATCTATTCCAATGAACAAATAAACATGTCACATGGTGGGTTTAGTAAGGAAAGACAATGAGCTTGGTTTTGAATATGTTAAATGTGACCTACCATTAGAACATAGTGGAAATTTTTAGAAGGTAATTTGAAATGTGGTGCTAAAGTTTGGGAGAGAAGTTGAGCGTAGAGCTAGAGATGAGATTTGAAAGTCATCTGTAAAGAGTTGATAGCTAAAGTTGTGCATTGATTCAGTTATTTATTTGATACACATGTATTGAAATGCCCAGTGTGTGCCAAACATTGTGTTGGGTGCTGGAGATGAGTGTATGAGAGATCCTGAGGGGATGTGTGTAGAGACAGAACCTTAAGGAAGGTGTGTTTTTAAGGTACAAGATAAGAAACTGTGGTGAACAGAGAAAGGACTGTCAGAGGACTAGAGATGAATGTTGTGGAAGGTGATGGGAGGAATAGGTGTAAGACAGGCAAGGTCAATGTGGGATAGAAGTCCTTTGACTAAATTGCTAAAGAGTCTGGAAGTGGGGAGGATTCTTCTGGAAGTGAATGAACTCTAGAGAAGAGATTATAATAGAATGGAATTAAATTTAGGTAACAGGCTAAGCATAGCTAGGGCGTGGCGACACTGGAATCAGATTCTAGATTTTTGGACTGGAACATACTACAGAGAGTTCAGTTCTCATTGTAGTGTACCAGTACACCAAATTATGCCTTTACCGTGGTATATGAAACTGTGGAGAACCTGTTCAGCCTACCCAATTTACTTAAAAAGTTTAATTAAGATTCTTGAGGTTGTGGTGTTGAACCTCCCAATTGTCCTTCTATTTCGTGTAATGAATGATGGCTTTGGCAGCCTGAAGCCTGGAGGGAGGATGGATGGGAGCTGTTTTTCTGGAAGTGTGCTTCTTTAATAACTCCTACCACTGAACAAAAACAAATTCTAGTGTAGCACAGGGAGCACTTTCAGGATGGCAGGAAGAACCTAGATCAATTTACTGGCAACTCCTATTCTTTAGGTAGATTAAGGTTTGCTACCCTGGTTTTCAACATGCTGTGCAACGTCCTGAAAGACTGTGCCTGGTTCCTTAGCGACTATTAGTCAGCAGGGGTTTACGAATTAAATTGATGTGTGGGAGCATTTTGATTTACTGTTGAGTAGTGAGAGTGTAGCTCAGGCAGAATATGGCAACCTGCTGAGTGGTAGTCTGCATTTCCTTAACTCTTCCATGCAAAGGATATACTCTTCTGGAATTTTTGCATGTTACCGTTAGGGGATGATTGCTTTTTCTAAAGGTAGGATAATCAGAAAGTAGCAGTGGAGATCTGAAACTTAGAGCTGGCTAGTCTAGCATCTTTAGCATCTTTTTGTTCAGCAATACCTCTTCAGTGATTTTCAATAGAACTTTCTGTGGTGGTGGAAATACTCTATATCTGTCTTGTTCAATATAGTAACTATTAGCCTCATGTGACTATTGAGCACTTGAAATATAGCTAGTGCAACTGAGGAGCTGAATTTATTTATTTTTTATTAGTTTAAATTTAAATAGCCACGTATGGCTAGTAGCAACTTATTGGGTAGCATAGCTCTGGACTAAAAAGTAAGATGCCAAATTGTTATGCTCATCAATAGCATTAACTGGTGAGAAGTAAAGAGGGGTTGGGTTAGGGTATTAGCATTCATTCCAAATCCAGTGGATTCGTATTGAATCCTGGACTCTGCTATTGTGTGCATCCAAATTGTGCATTTTCCTCTGCTTTTCGCTTGCTTTTCATGTTGAAAAGCTTCTGGAATATCTTAATTGTCCTTTCTTCATTTGAAGAATTATCCGTTTTGGCCTTAGAGGGGTATAGCTCATCTAGTGCACAGATTAATAGCTCTAGCTTTGTCCTTAAAAGCTAAATCTTGAAGGTTACTATTATATGACTGTACTACCATATGCCAATTCACATTGTTATCTTTTTTTTTTTTTTGTGATGCTGAAAGTGAGTGAAATGTGAAAAAAAAACATTATTCATTTTAAATAGTTTTGACTGCCAGGTTAATGTGACTCTTAAGCAGGGCTTCATGAGGTCTGGCCATAGTAACTGCTTTTAACTTGATTTAAAGTTCTTAAACAGTCTGAATTGCTTCACCTAATCTTTTTATACTGAACGTACAATTTTCAGGCTCTTTTTATTTTCAAATCCATAACTGACAGCTGCTCAACACCTCATTCAAATAGTTTTAAGAGTTTTAGAGAAAAGTTGAGACAGACTGGATTTACTGACATCAGTTGGATTGAGATATTATGGATTTAAAGATGATAGAGAATGAAAAGAAAAATATGAAATAATTATTGCACATTCACTGCTTGCAATGACAGTGATTTGAAGTCTAATAACTAAGAAAACTGAGAGGAAACAGGACAATACTTGAGTTAACTTTCAAAACAACATTAGAAATGAATATTCCATTTGAAAACACAATTTTTATGTGTGGTCTCATTTGTTTTAGTACACTTTAAACAACATTGATGCACAGAAATGCTTAAATACCCAAACCTTACAATAAACCTTTTTTGAAATGTATTCTACAGATTCTGTGAGACTATAAACTTCTTGAAGGAGCTAACTCGATAAGGGATTCTGTGATGTCTAGTGCACAGCAGATATTTTTCAAATTAAATTGACCATTTTATAAGAAAAACAAGATCATAAGGTCTTCTACCTCTGCTTCTAATGATAAATGAAACTATGCTGTAAATCATCTCGAGAAGGCTCTGTGCTATGGTGAATACAGTGAAACTTCAGGATGTAGTGTATGTCCAAGAGTCCAACATTAATGTGACTGTAAATTTTGTCCTCAAACTTTTAATGACTTTTCAATAAATGCTACATGTATAGCTTTGTATGTGTTTGTGGATATGTGTTTCACCTACTTTGTGCTAGACATTGTGGTAAGTACTAGATTTATAAAGATGAATTATATAGGATCTCTTCTGTCCATATATTCCCTTGTCGCTATTTTAAATTCTTGCATGGGAAACAGTAGAAAAAAACCCCCAAAACAATGCTATGTGCTAAGAACCATAATAAACATAGTTTGGGAGTGTTGCAGAAGCACAGAAGAGAACTGTTTAACACTGTAAGGAGACTTTGAGTCAGGAAAGACTTTCAGTAGGTCCCTTGAGTTGGGTCTTGAAATATAGTTAGGACATAGCCATACAGATGGTATTAGGAGTCTTTCTTGGTAGAGAGAATATGTGGATAGTTATGGAAGTGTAAAAAGCATGGGAGATTCTGGGAACTGCAAATAGATTAGCATGACTGGAGGGAAAAGCCTTTGTGGGAGCAGCAAAAGGTCAAGCTGGAAAAGGTACATAGGAGTTGGATCATGAAGATTGGAGTGGGGCAGAAGTCAGGTTAGCTGTGTGTGTGGGATGGATTGGGAGAATTAGACACCACAGATAGGGCAGTTATAGAGAAGCTGTGGAAGACTAGCTGAGATTGTGAGGGCCTTAAGTAAGATAGTTGGTATGAAATTGTTTTCAAGATCTATTTGAGGGTAGAGTTTCATAACGGAACATGAGAGAGAAGAGGAGCAGTCTAGGTTAATGATCTAGTTCGAGCTTAGCTACCTTGGTGGGTGATAGGTTCACTAATCAAGATAGGAAGTTTAGAGGGTGGACAGTATTGGGGATTAAAATAAGGCCTTGAGGCGCTTGTGGCACATTCAGATGAAGATACTTAGCTGCACACTGCAGCACTCGTTCGGAGCCATGATCACGGATGAGATCTAAGAATGTATAAACTGAGTAAGAAGAGGAGCTTAGGACAGAACTTCAGGGAATATCAACAGTTACTGTTAGGTAGAGAAGGATGAACTAGTGAAAAGAAGAAAGAACTGCCAGAAATTTAGAGGAACACGAGGAAGGCTTTTTGTGTTGAGATCCAAGAAAGAAGAGTGTTCTAAGAAGGGGTGTGAGAAACACTGTCAGATGCTACAGGGAGGTCAGATAAGATAAAAGGCCATTTATGGACATAGCACTTAGGCATTCGTAGGGGACAATCTGCCTAATAATTTTAGTGCTGGGTGAGCGCGGAAACCAAATAGAGTGGATAGAGCAAATGGTGAGGACAGCATAGGAGGAGGGAATATAGTCAAGTATTTTCAGAGGTTTGGCTGGTAAAGTTAAGGCAAGGAAGAAGGAAGTGGATATAAGGAGATGTAGGACTGAGGGAAATATAATAAGCATAGTTTTTAAATTAGGGAGATGAGACTATATATATAAAAAATAGGAGGTAGTATAGAGGGAGGTAGGTATAGTTGATGACTGATGGAGCAAGGGTCATGATTAAGCCTATGAGGAAACATTCACTTGGCGAGGAGGAGACACCATTTTTTTTTTTTTTTCCTGAGATGGAGGTAAGGGGAAGGGCCTTGAGGACAGGAGTGAAGCTAAGTTAGATTGTATGCTGAAGGGCTAAGGACCTGTGAGAAAGAAAACCTCTTTGGGAAATCAGGAGCCTGTGTTGTACCTGCTGACTGTCCATGGAACTGTACAGTGGGAAGGGGCTGTTGGGAACAGGGGGAAGAGAAGGAAGGTATTTCAGACCCCCTACAGTAACTCAGAAGATTATGGCTGAGGCTGGAAACCATGTGGTAGTGGCCGCAGTTCCCTGGCTGCTGTAGATTGGCCTCCTTGGGCAGCTGACTGAATGCTCCTATTTCCAAGGTACATACTCCACTACTGAGGTGTCCTTGATACCTTCTTCCCTTTCAGAGGCAAGGCAGGTCATATTATGGACATTTAGTGCTGAAAGAAATTAGAGATCGTACTAACCTCATCTTATAAGTAAATAAACTGAGGCTCTGAAAAGTGAAGTATTTTCGGAGGCTTGTGAAAGATGAAATATTTTTAGTGACTTAGTCAAGGAAATCTAAAGCCAGGGCTAAGCCCCAGTACTCTCTTTTCTGTACCCTTGCACCTCCTTGATAAAGATTACGGAATAATACCATTCATTATAAATGCTCTTACTATCCTATTTTGGACACTGGGAATCTTAAACCATTTTCTTTCTCCTCGAACTTGTTTTCCCACTCTGTGCCAGTTTTAAGCAGGTACAACAGTATTCTAGGATGACAAAAATAAGTAGGCTTATCACTTTTTTCTACATAAACATGATATTTAGATGAGAATATTATGAGACTTATAAAAAAGTATAAAAGTGGTGAGTTGTTATGAATTTCTAGTCTTATAAGCTATCTAATTTTAAAGGTAGGTAGATTTATGCATTCATACATATATTCATTCTAAATTTTATTTATTTCATATTTTGAGAATAACTTCCTACTAGATGCCAGGCATTGTGATAATGTAGTAGCACAGAATGCCCATACCTGTCTGAATGTCTGTTGAGAATTGATTCTCATATTATACTTTCTCGATCTAGAATATCAAGTTTAATATCAGTAACTTGTGAATGCCTCTTTGGGATCTGCCATATATATCCTTAGCCCAGACGAGAACTAAGAAGCAGATAAATAGCATGTCTGTTGGATAAACACAGGTTTGGCAGGAGTGATTTAGTGTGGAATGGGTGGGCGGGGGGAGACCCTCAATTAATTATCATTGTTTATAATACATTTTTTCTTTTTTGTTTCCAAGAATGAGAGTAATTCGGCAATATGATTAATAAATAAAACATAAAAGGTCAGTTATGGTTGCCCTGGTAACTGTATTTTCCAGCAAGTATTTTGTTTGCCATGAAATGTGTTCTGGGTGATTCACTGGAAATCAGACTCTGAATATCTTGACTTTTTATATTTGATTTTCTTATGCACTATTTAGGAGTGACAATTTTATAGGGTTCCTTTTTTATTTCGATTGGATGTTGAAGCTGTATGTGTGATGGGGATCCTTGTGTTTTTTCCTTTTTTTTGGAAGATAAACAGGAAACTAGGATTACAGTGAATACATTGGAGTTAAAGAACTTCCAAGTCTAAGGTGGGATTCTAGAGTATTTGAATGATTTTCGGGATACATAAAATTTCTTAAAACTGGAATATTTTTTCTTTTTTTAACTTTTATTTATTTACTTTTTAAATTGAAGAAATGATTTAAATCCCCCCCTTCTACCGCCTCCCTCCCCTCTGGTAAAACTGGAATATTTTTATGTAGAATATAGGCAAAGCATATTTTCTAATAAGTGATCAGGAATGTGTTAAAACATACCTTTCGATTCAATTCCTAGGTAATTAATTTTGAGTAGAATAAATTATTCTCAAAAAAGTATTAAAGATGAAAATCAAAATAATTAAGCAATTAAAGCAATTGCTACCTTGAAGATTTTTGGAAGTATGAATTAAAGTTAAGTGGATAATTAAAAAGAAAAGTTTAGCATATTCTGTGACCCCAAACAAAAACCTACTTAAAGGAATTCAGCTTACTGAAGTAATTTAAATATATATACAGAAGATTGTAACTGCTATATTATTTTTAATAGCAAAAATTTGGAAATAACCCAAATGTCCATCAGGAAGAGACTGGTTAAATAAATTATGGTCTGCCCATAGAATAGAATTTTTTATATCCATTAAAAAAGAGTGATGTAGATCTATGTCTACTGAAAGGAAAAGATTTTTAAGATTTATATCAGTAGGTGAAAAAACCCACCTTTCAGAATACTGTAAACGTGGAATGATCCTGTTTTCCTTTAAAAAACATATTTTATGTATAATTAGTCTATAATGCATATTATAATTAGTATATTCACTAATTAATTCACTAATTATTTGTCTATTTGAAGAATAGACAAAGCTATTAACAGTGGTTATCTCTGGATAGTGGGATTCTGAAGGACTTTTAAGTTATATTTATATATTGTTTGAAATTACTATTTCGAATGTGTTACCTTTGTAATTAGAGAAGAAATGGTACAAAACCTGCTATTTAAAAGATCTAAAATAATCAGTTGAAATGGATTCTGCATGTAAATATTTTAGGCTTTGCAGAAAACTTTTATTTATTGTTTGTGTTTGTCTAAATACCTTGGATTTTGAAGAAGTGTTATAATGATATTTCCTATATCCCTTATACTGACTGATTTTTAACTCTTTCCTATATATCTATCATCTATTTTTTTCCAGACATTTCAGTTGTTTTACAGCATACTGTTTTCTTTAGATTATCACTTTGCAAGATAATGTTTTATTTCTATTATTTAATTGCAGCCAATTATACTATGATGGACTTTTGCTTTTTATTAATGAAGTTTTTGTATGTGTGTGCGTGTGTGCGTGTGTGCGTGTGTGCGTGTGTGCGTGTGTGCGTGTGTGTGTGTGTGTGTGTGTGTATGTGTATGTGTATGTGTTCCTTCATTTGTTCATTCCCAGTCTCTGCCTGGACCCCAACTGAAACAGCAATCTGGAGAAGAGTCTTCTCTAGTACAGTTCATCTTTTTGGAGAGGAGTCATCAATGCAAATAGGATTAGAAAGCAGATGCACATGGGCCAGCCGTTTATTGCCATTTGCAGTGTATAAGCTTAGTTTGTTAGCACACAGAGTGGAGAAGAAAAGAGTCACTATTTCAGACCCTTGCTGTGAGTGAGCTTGATTGTTTCAGTATAGTGATGCTATCTGTTAGGATAAAGCTACATAGTGAGGTAGATCTTAGGTCATAGTGTTGACATTGTGGATATATTTTATGGATCTGGCAACTTAATACAAATGTAGGAAACAGCCTTATATTTTTTATTTTCTCATTTTCTGCCTTGGTTACATAAACCTTTATAGGTAATTCCTTTTCTTGGAAATAACCATTGGATTCTTATCCTTGGGAAGAACATGAAAACATGCTTTTAAAGAAATTTTAGATAAGAGATTACTATGTCATGGGTTACGATTTAAGGCAGCGTTTTAAAATTTTTTTTTTTTTACTGTGACTCATACAACCATATATGCATAATATATTACTTAATTGTTTGCCTTGATTTTTTTCAGTATGTTTTTATATTTTCTTTTTCCTATCAATCCAAACTTATCCACTCCACCTGAATCTATTTATTTTTGTGTCCTAGCCCACTGTTCCATATCTTACTCTATCCTTTCCTATCTATTTCTAGTCTATTACATTTAAACAAAAGATGAGTGGGACCCATTCCATTTATTTTAAGACCCACCATTTGAGAACCATTGCTAGGAAGGATGGCAGATTGTAGTAAATGAAATTGCTAAAATATTATATTCATTTCTTGAGTGTTGTCTGTCTTTTTCTGTAGAATTCAGTGTGCTGTTTGTTAATGTTCAGTTGTGGTGTGGCCCAGGGTTTGTTTGCTAGCATGGTAGGATGCCAAAATGAAGCTAACTCATTTTGAGGGGTATGGAGTTGTTGATTTATAAGCCACCATTTTTCCTAGGGAGTTTTTAACCAGGAAATCTTTATCATTCTGATTCTCTTATCGTGTAAATGTTGAGTAGTCTGAATATTCAATGATGCTAATAAAGTCTGCATTTTCTCAGTGTGGATTATGTACTACAGAGTGTTTAATTCTAGGGTTGCTTTCTCCTACTACCCAGCATGCTCCTGGTCCCCTCCTGCTGCCGTTTACTGATGCATGCATAGAGAATACAAACCCATTGTGATTTTGAATTAAGCCTCTGGTCTTAAGCCTCCAAGGTGAGGTAAATCTGCCTCTGGGGGAAAAAAAAGGCAAACGAATCACAGTCACCCCAGTATACTTAGAAACTATACCACATGGAAACGATCTTTGATTATTTAGCCTTGGTCATCTTTGTTGATAATTTAGTGTTAACTTTGCTCCTACATAACTATATTACTTAATTGTAACCTTAATTTTTAGATTTATAACTGGAACATAAGTTCCATTCTTGAGACTCTTGAGAGTATAGATACAGTATGTGTCTCATATTTACTGTAGAAGCCAGCTCTGTGCCAGGACATAATTGATCCTTGATAAAAGTATTCATTTGACTTGAATGTGAATTGCATATTAAATACTATAATAATTTAAACATTTACTGAGTGCTTACTCTGAGTGCATATTCCTCATCTCATTGAGTTCTCACAACTCTTCTATGATGTCAGTACTTTTTCTAGTAATTTTGTTTTGAGGGTACCGTTCTGCAAATTTTGACAGATGCATAGAATCCTGTAATTACTCTGTGGTGTGTGACTACCACAAACACTATGCTGTTCCCTCATTCACCAAACCCCTTTATTCTCTCCCTTTGTACCCTTTAAAATTTTTTAATGGTTTAATTTGTTTTCAGAAAATGCATTTTAATGACATAATTTGTAAAATCTTTTATTTTAAATATGAATCTAAAATTTTACAATGATACAGTGTGAAGATATAAAAGAATTACTGTTTAAAAAAATCACCTTTTAAATCTAGAAGACGCATCTATTAAAAAAATGTGTCTGCCCTCTCTTTTGTTATTTATGCAAGGGATTAGTAAGTTTGCTGAATACAATGAAGAAAAAATTTAAAAAATATTATTTGACAGTTTGGGAATTAATACTTGGAGTTCTGTGATTTATTATGATGAATATCTGCATCTCTTCTCAAGAGCATAGAAGGTCCACTTCCTTTAGTGTTAAATTTATTCATCTAAGCTCTTTAGTATAAACTTAAAGAATACACTTTAGTCAACCTAACTATTAATTCATGAAGCTTTGAAACAGGTAGTCACCAGTCTGTTCTTAATTCCTGTGGTTTTGTGTCTTTTCCAGAATTGGATATAAATGGAGTCACATTGGGTGCACTCTTTTGAATCTGCTTCTTTCACTTAATATTGCATCTGAAATTCTTCAATGTTTTTGCATGTATCCGTAGTCCTTTCTTTTATATTGCTAGGCAGTATTCTATTGTTCGGATGTGCTGCAGTTTATCTGTTGACCTATTGAAGAACATTTAGGCTGTTTCCAGTTTTTGACAGCCCGAGTAATTTGGCAATAAATACTTGTGTACAGGTTTTTTGTGGACATATATTTTCATTTCTCTTGGGTATATGCCTAGAAGTGGATTGCCAGGTCATATAGTAAATTATATATTTAACTTTTAATGAAACTGCCAAACTAATTTTCAAAGTGGCTATACCATTTTTCATTCCTGGCACAATGCATGAAAATTCCATTTGCTCTGCATCCTTGTCAGCACTTAATATTGTCAATGTGTGCATGTGTTTAAGTTCAGTCATTCTGATAGATATAGTCTGGTGTCTCACTATAGTTTTATTTTGTATTTTTCTAATGACTACTGTTATTGATCATCTTTTAATGTACTTATTTTATTGTCTGTTATATTTCTTTGGTAAAGTGCCTATTCAAGTATTTTGTCATTTTTAAAAAACTGTTTTTTTTTATTACTGTTGAATTTTCAGAGTATTGGGTATATGTCCTTTGTCAGATGTGTGATTTACGTATATTTTCTCACAGTCTATAGCTTTTCTTTTCATTCTTTTAATATAGTTGGCCTTTGAACAACATGGATTTGAACTGTACAGGTCAACTTACATGAGGATTTTTTTTTTCAATAAATACATACAGTACTGTAAATGTATTTTCTCTTATGTTTTTCTTAATAACATTTTCTTTTCTCTAGCATACTTTTTAAAATAAGAATACAGCATATAATAAATATACAGAATATGTGTTAATCAACTATTTATGTTATCAGTGGCTTCTGGTCAACAGTAGGCTATTAAGTTTTTGGGGAGTCAGAATTTATATGTGGATTTTTTATTGTGCTGGGGGGTCATCACCCTACCCCTTGTATTGTTAAAAGGTCAACTGCAGTGTTTTTTGCTGAGTTTTTAATTTTTATGAAGTTCAGTTTAAAATTTTATCTTTTATGCCTTGTATTTTGATGAGGTAATTAAGAGTTTATTCCCTAAACCAAGGCCATGAAAACTCTCCTATTCTGTTCAAAAAAAGTTTAGTTTTACATTTTACATTTAGATCTATGATTCACTTTGGGTTAATTTTTGTGTAAGGTGGTGGGTATAGATTGAATTTTCTCTTTTAGCAGATGAATGTTTAGTTAGTTGTTTCAGAACCATTTGCTGAAAAGATCATCCTTTCTCCTTTGAATTATCTTTGCACCTTTGTCAAAAATTAATTCGTCATATTTGTGTGGTTCTGTTTTTGGACTATTTTTCTCTTTAATTGATTAGTGTGTCTGTCTTTTTGCCAATTGAAGTAGATATTTTTCAACCTCCGATTACTGATAAGAAAACTGAGTATTAGTCAAATTAAATACCTGGCTAAAGTAATTCAGCAAGCCAATGACTGCACCAGTACTCAAACACCCTTACTCCAAAATTTATGCTGTGTTGAGAAGTTATGTTGGCATCCATCCTCATCTTAGTTATGCATCTCCTGGCTGAAATTTTTGTTTCTGAGGAAATGTTTGAGCAGTATACCTTTGAAAGAGTAGATGTGACAAGTAGATCTCACTGAATTATATGAAATGTGGAATCAAAGTTTTTTCCTGCTTAGGCTATTGATTACCAGAAGTTAATCAGTTATCAATATCTTTAAGGAAGTATAATTTTTTTCTAAATCCAGGATAGCTGTATGCATTTTTCTTTATTTTAAAGGGAGCAGTAGTATATATGTTCCTTATATGGCAAGAAAAGAATGTGTTTAGGATTTGGGAATGTGAGAACACAGATGGGCTGAGAGTGATTTACATCCAGATGGCTTATGCAAGGAACTTAGTAAGAGGTGAGAGAGTGATGCTAATGTGGCAATGAATAATAAATTAGCATTTCAATATTGGCAAACTGGAGAGTTTTGAAGAATGTCATATTTAGTTAACTTCTGAGTTTTGAGAACTAAGCTTGTACACTGACAACTTAATAACTAGGCGCGCGCACACACACACACACACCCTTATATTGTTTTTGAGAGTCATCTCTAATGACTTTAGCCTAGGGACTTAGAAAAATTTTTTTATTGAGGTATAATTGACATGTAACATTCTGTTAGTTTCAGGTTTTCACATAATTATTTGATATTTGTATACACTGCAAAATGATCACCGCAATAAGTCTAGTTAACATCACCATATATAGTTATAAAATTTTTTTTTCTTGTGTCGAGGACTTTTAAGATGGCATTATTTTTATATATGCTTTTTTTTTGGTCCGGGAACCCATTTATTCACTTTCCTCAAAAGATAGAAGACTCCAAAGCCTATCTTCATTCCATCGTTAAGCTTGCTTTGTTCTATGGGCTCTGATGTCTACTTAACTATAAAATACAGCTACTAGGATGACCCTTTTTAAAAGTTTATTATTCTTTTAAAATTGTAGTCGACATACAATATTGTATTAAATGTATATACATTTATCTAACTTATGAAGTAAGTGATAACCATGATAAGTCTAGTACTCATCTGGCACCGTATGTAATTATTACAACATTGTTGACTATATTCCCTCTTCTGTACTTTATATCCTGTGGCTAATTTTATAATTTTATAACTAGCAGTTTGTACTTCTTAATTCCTTCACCTTTTCTTCTCCTCCCACCAGCCTGACAACCCTCAGTTTGTTCTCTGTATTTATGAGTCTGTTTCTGTTTTGTATGTTTACTTAATGTTATTGTTTTTTATATCCTGCATATAAGTGAAAACATAGAGTATGTCTTTCTTTGTCTGACTTATTCACTTAGCATAATACCTTGTATATCCATCCTTGTCACAAATTGTAAGATTTTATTCTTTTTTTATGGCTAAGTAATATTCCATTGGCTCATTTTTTTTCAGATAAATACTGGAATTATAATTGCTGGGTCATATGGTAGTTCTATTTTTAATTTTTTGAGGTGTCTCTATACTGTTCTCCATAATGGCTGCACCAGTTTACAATCCCATCAATAGTACACTTTTTGTCAACAACCATGCCAACTCTTGTTATTTGTTGACTTTTTGATAATAGCCATTCAGACATCTCATTATGGTTTTAATTTGCATTTCCTTGATTAGTGATGTTTGAGTATCTTTTTCATGTGTCTGTTGGCCATCTGTATGTCCTCTTGGAGAAATGCCTATTTATGTTCTCTATTTTTTAATCACATTATTATTTTTTTTGATGTTGAGTTGTGTGTTCTTTATATATTTTGGGTATAAACCCCTTATTAGCTATATCAATTACAAATATCTTTTCCTATTCAGTAGGTTGCCTTTTTGTTTGTCAGTCGTTTCCTTCATGGTGCAAAAGCTTTTTATTTTTAGTTCAGTGTAGTTCCATTTCTTTACTTTTGATTTTGTTGTCTTTGCCCGAGGAGACATGGGATAGCCTTTGTAACTGGAAACCTAAACACAAAACTGAACTCTTTCTCTTTACCCTCACAAATAAGCTGCCACTCTCAATTTCCCTTTTATTTTCTGTAAGATAGACTTGCTCTTTGGAACCTTGGAATTATTTTTGACCTCAATTTCTCTGAACCTTGTCTGATCAAGTCCATAAACAATATGATTGTTTCTACATGTTTGCATTGGACCCAGCTCCTCTCACTCCTTTTAGTGCCTCCCGTGGGCCATTGCCCTCTTCTTCCTCCCTCAATTTAGAGCCATCAGCTAAGTTCAGTGCCTTTTACCCCATGCAAATCTTTCTTGTTTTATTACCACTGTTCATAATACTTATTCCATCCAGAATGCTTCCCTTTTCCTCTAGGATCTGCATACTGAAAGCGAGGGCATAACCCGACTGCCATATTATCTTTAAAACTCTAGTGCATATGCTCCCTCCCTCTTCTGATCTCTTGAGATTCGGCATTCATGGTGCCTAGGCCAGCAGCATCAGCATAGCCTGGGAACTTGTTATAGATGCCAGCCTACTCCAGACCTGTGGAACTTGAAACTCAATGGGGAAGGGGGAAGGGCAGCAATCTGTGCTTAATAAGCCCTTCAGGTCATCTTGATGCTTACTTATTTAATAATCAGTGCCCTATATATTTCCATTTCATGTTCTCAGTCCCAAATACTGAGTTGTCTTACCCTACTTCTTAGTCCACCTCTATTTCTTAGCTTCTATCAGTTTTCTTAATTTTGAAAACTTTAATCTCTTTTGTAGCTACTTTTAATTCCTCATTTAAAGTATAAGGCTCAAAATTCACTTCCTTGAGAAAAGCTCGGTTTACTCTCTGAGTACTAGGTGTTCAGTTCAAACCATGCCAAGTTCTCCTTATTTATTATCAAAGCACTGACTATGTAAGTGCTTTGGCTGATTGCTATATGTTTGTTCCATCTGTTCATCAGATAAAATGGTTTACTTTGTTCCCCAAAACTGGCATAGGATATATTTGATACATAGTTTTTGATATGTCAATTTTGCTGGAATATTTGAGAAAAAAATGGAAAAATATTAAGACAATACATATATATAACCATGTAGAATGCAAAGCATGCATGAATTTTCAAGGTTAGTGATATCTGTATTCAGGCAACTTTTGGCTTTGTCTTAAGCCGCCTAAGATATTTTTAAATTCCCTTTCCTCTGATATTAGAAGCATACTGATTGAAAAGTCTATGACATTTTAGACAAGAGAAAAAGAGAGCATGCACTGTAGATAGTGGGGCCCGATTTTACTTCTGGGTCCTTCTCTTCTTACAGTGATTGATTCACATATTGGTCTTAGTTTTCTCATTTGAAAAATTAGGATAACACCACCTACTTCATGTGATTGTTGTATTGCAAGGATTAAGTGAGATTTGGTAGGTAATGTCCTCATACAATCCCTGACCTACATTAGGGGCTTTATAAATGATACCTTTTTTGTTAACTCAACTAGGACAGGGCGGTTTTAAAAAAATGATCGTTTCACAGAAGCAGTTCTGTTCTCTGGATAGTAGGTACTTAGTAAGTGTATTGACTGATATATATGTCATTTCCTGGTTCTGTTCTGTGCTGGCATCCTAATCTGTACAGGACTTTGAAGTTTCAGTGCTTTACAATCTTTAACGAATGGTAAGAAATATTACTTGACTTTTTGACAAATCTATTGCATTTCTTAAAATTTTTACATTCAACTTCAGTTTTAATGGATGATATCTTACTTTCTAATAGTATCTGAAAGGTTTTATGATTTTTCCAGTAGAATAAATTAGGCTAGCTAAATGGGCTTTTTGACACAATGCCCTAGCAAGAATCTTGCTTCATTGTCAATGGCTAGTTTAATCAGTATTATTTGAAGACAGTTTCAAAATACACTGGAACTTGGTTCTTTATTTAGTTTTTATTCTTTTCCTAACACAATCTCTTAATGGAACTGTCCAATGGTCTAACATGAAGGAAGTGAGCAGATGACATTATGAAAAGTTTAATCATTGTAATGGCATTTTAGATGTTATAGTTTACAAAGTACTTTGCTAGTATACATGCATTGTATACTAGCTCCCAATATCACATGAAGTATTATTATTATTATTATTATTATTATTATTATTATTATTATATTTGCTGATTAGAAAACTAATGCTCAAACTTACCAAAGATCACTGAACCAGAAGGTAAAACAAAACCCCTGGAGATTGAGGATAATTTGGTTATGATTAACAGGTCTACTTCCTCATGGGTTAATACATAGTGATAACTTAGTTTCATGCCATCCAAAATCACTGTCTCATACAATTTAATAATGTGGCACAGGAGTCAGACCAATTAGGGTTCAAATTCTGGCTCTGCTACTTCCTTTCTGTGTGATCTTAGGCAAGTCATTTAACCTCTCTGAGCCTCATTTTCCTAAGTGGTCAAATAGGGAGAATAATGATATATACCTAATAATTATTATATTAAAATAAGTTAATAAATATGAAACTATTAGAACAGTCCCTGGGACATAGTGGTAAGCACTCTATCAGTGTTAGCTATTATTATTGTTACTATTATTGTTATTAGAGTGGTCGAAGTGTCTTACAAGAAAGGTACTTAGATATAACTAAAGTTTATAGAAATGGAAATCAGGGCTTCTATGAGTTTGTTCTGACAGAAATGTTTAGTTTAATTTTTAAGCCAGTCTCTAAATAGAATAGAACACACATACTGTTCGTTTTAGGTAGATGTCATGCTCCCGTCTGCTTTTTCCTATGGACTTAAGTTTATTTACTGCACTGGGATAGATGAAAATTTGGAGCACCTGATTTCTGTTTTTAAAAGCTCAAAACTTACATAAACTAGAATAAGATGCCTCCCCTTCTCCTGTACTGGCAGACCCTTGGCCTTTCTGAAAGTAACACAGCCAGACCAGCCACATGGATACAGGCACACCACACCCCCTAAGGTATAAGGTACACTATCCATTTCCATGATAACTAAGTTGTTAATTGCTTTCTTTAGAAATTGTCTTTTTGAATTTTCACAAGTGAAATAATGCTATGAATATTCTGTTCATGAAGTTTTATCTGTTCTTCTGGGTTTGGCAAATCGCCTGTTCTAAGAGAGTCTTCATTATTGTAGTGAAAGCTCCAAATCTGGCTGTCTTCAAACTTTTTTCTTCCCAGTCCTGTCTCATTTCACATAATGTAGTGCTAGGAAAATAAAAGACTAACATGGTGCTTACTACACTCTTTCTTCTTTGTAATTTTCTCTGTGTCTTGAATTTTTTTCAATGAACATGTATCTTGTTTTACAAAATGTGGAAAAACTTAAAAAAATAAAAAATTCTGGTAAATGTTGGAAATAGGAATTTAAAATTTCTGTGAAATTGCAAATTCTTATAGTTTATACTTTGGAATTTATTCTTGTGGATATCATATACAAAATGCTTTTGTATTAAATCTTTTTGTATTTGAAAGCCACAAGCTGAGCATAGCACCTGGTTATGGAGTACTTACAGAAATATATTCACTTTTAATTTATTAATGGCTATAATCAAGATGAAAAGCTTTTCTTAATAATTAATGTCAAGAGAAGTGTAAACTTAGGGCAACTTTATGACTTCTCTCAAGAGGATGTATAGATGTGACTGGGTTGGTAATTACAAAAAATTTATTTTCAGTTCCTTTGATTTTTTCTTTTGTTTGAAAGGTCTTTTGTTTCAGCAAACTCTAACGTGCCCTTAAACTCATTTGCTCTTAAAAGGATGAGAATGTTTTTGATTTCTTCCCTCCTTCGAAAAAGTTGTAAGATTACAATGGTATTGCTTGGTCCAAGTGGTCCTGGTTATGGCTTCTCTCTTTTCTATGCTAAACTTGGCCTTTGAAGAGGGGGTTGGTGACAAGCCGCCTGTTTTTAGAGTGTGTTTATTTCTTTATGCCTTGGTAATACCTAGCAAATCTCAAAATGGAAATGTCCTAGAAATAGAGCTGCTTCATAGTTGGGGGACCCCCTGAGCATTTAGGAAACACTTTGTGAAACTGTTTATGGGCACTTTTTGTTCTGGTCCTGGTGAGTTCATCCATCATTTTGGGATCATGGCTTTTCTAAGGAAAGAGCAGGCTTGCACCCTCAAGCCTTTATACCTTCAATCATTTTGGTCTGGGTATTGAAGCGTATTCCATTCCTTGATTGGCAGCCTTTGTGTTAGGTACCCACTCTGAAGTGTTCTATATCGTTTAGAAGGTCGAAGTAGTCATCAGTGACTGAAGCCTAATTTAGATTCTTAAATCGAAATCGTTGTTGAAGAATAGTGCTCCTCCACTACAGACGTCGTCTTAATATCATGAGTGTGTTCATCAGAGAACAAGCTCTCACCCGGTCTCTCATAATATAAAAGGGTTTTTTAATCCCTCTTAGCAGGTGCTGCCGCAGTTTATTTATAACCAATGCATTAAACTGAAAAAACACTGAAAGAGTCCTAAGTGGAAGGCGGCTATTGAAATATTGCTGTATTTAAATTATAGAATTTTGTCAGGCTGATTTGTGGAAAGGACGAGTCAGTGTTGGCTGGTGAGTGATGTACTTGTTGGCATCCTGTAAGTTTGGAAGGTGCTTTCTGCAATGTATGTAAGTGAGTTGTACAAAATCTAGGTCTTATAATTTAGTTGATTGCTCCCTTGCATATTCATAATCATATTCATATGTGGTTAGCCTTCACGCTCTTTGACATTTCTGATCTTTATGAAGCATGGCATATGCTAGAACTGTATAGGCCTTCTAGACTTATTATAGCATAAAGTTGAATTGAAAGAATTGCTACGAATGTTTGACTTAACTCATTCCTTCTCAGTTCAAGTTTGATCTCACTTTAATATTTGACGCAGCATCTTGGTATGAAGACATGCCAAGCATCTGAAATTCTCTTTGATTTATAATTCCACTGCATTTTCTCTTTCCTGAAAAATCTCGCCAGAGACTGAAGTAGTTGGGCTGTATTAATGGATGTTTATGTTGTCCTGTGACAGCTGTTTTACTAATTTGTTTTTATGGGGCAGTTTATAGCAAATGAATGGCATACTGAATATTTTACTGAGATTTCAGATTATCTAAAGAATATTTTCCGGTTTACTAATTGGTAGATAATGCTGAGTACATTGATGTTGACAAGAACAAATAAATTTAAAATCATTTGAATTGAGATTCATTAAAAGATGCCCTAATCATAGACAGCAGGAAATGTCAAACTAGTTCTGCCTTCATTCACTCTGGTAGACCAGTAACCCTTGCATACGAAGGGTGCTGTATAAGTCATTGTGGTTCTGGTTTTAGTGTGGCCCAGGTTAGGGAAAATGATAGAGAGTTTTTCATAGCCCTTTTGGCTATTAAAGTCTTTACCAGAAAGTAAATAACATAAATTATTAATTACTTGCATGGTTAAATGAACGTTCTCTAAAAATCATGGTTGTATTGCTTGAGTCCTGTAATGCCTTTTGGATTGGATACATGGAAATATGTTTGTTGCCCACTCTGACCTGGAAGGCAGTAAGTTACCTGGTACCCATTCTAGCAGAAATCTATTCTAGAATTAACACTAAAGTGCTCTTCAAGACATCAAGAAAAATCTAGGCAAATGCATTCTAAATTCCCAGGTTAAAACTTACAACACTTGTTCTACTTTTCATTCCTATAAAAAGTTATACTGTTTCATCAAAATTGACCACTTGGGAACAAAAATCTGAGGATATCAAATGTAGTAAGTAAATACAACGGTGAAGGCCTTTCAGGATTCAAATCTCACTTTTCCTCATACCCACTGTGTGATTTGTGCAAGTAACTTAACCTGTCTGAGCCCTAGTTTTCTTATCTGTAAAATTGGGATAAGAATCTCTTGTGAGGTTGTGGGAATATCTATGTCTGTGTTTATATTTATATTTATAAAATATTTACCTTAGTACAAGGTACTTCATAAGGGTTCTGTCAATGGTAGCTATTGCAACCAAAGTAAATGTATTTCCTCTTTTAGATACTTGTGGGCTTTATATGCTAAGGCATTAACCAGACATCTTATTTTTACTGATTTTAAGTATTACAGAAACCTTTTCTGTCACTCAGAATATGGCTACCTAGAACTATTAAAACGTTTCTGATGAGGGTATGATATTGGATATGATAAGACTACCCCCAAATTCATGCAATAGGTTATTGGGGAATCTTGCTGAAGTAATCTTATTTTTCTCTTTGAATCTCTTAAGTATGACTTTTTTCTTTAAACTCTGACACAGTATGTTGAGGTAATAGTGCTCCCAGGCAGAGATCAAGGGCTCTAATTATTTCACATAATATGATACAGGAGTTTGTATAATGCAAATGAAATCTAGCTACATGGCAAGCAACCTGTTCTTTTCAGTTTCCTTCTTAGAGTCAGATTTGCCCTGCTAAGTGGTTGTACAGTTTGGATATCTGTACAAAGAGCATTCCTGTGGGTCAGCCTGACATTGTAACATTGTAAGCTCCATGCTTGATAGACAGGAGTACCACCGGGTAATCACTTTAAAGCATCCTATTGGATTAAAAGATTGATAAATTATGTTGATACTAGCATAGAAAATTCTGGAACCCACAAGCAACATCCCTAAGTGACCTAGGGTTGTTGGTTCTAAGCTTCTGGCTGTATTGCAGATGATGATTTGCCTTGTGTGCATGGTAGCAATTGTCTAACTCATTCATTCAGGATTTTGCAGGGCATCTATGAGTTGGTCTCCCTCCTCCGCTTTAGTGTATTTTAAGGCGGAAGTGGGGGTGAGAGGGAACAAAAGTTCTCCCTCAAATGACCTTATTAGCCTTTCACTATTTCCTGTAAACTGTAAAGCTGGAAATGTAATATTCCGTGGTGACTTTGAGTGGAGGACACAGCCTCTATTGACAACCCCCATCCCTCCGCAAAAAAAAAGGCACACTGGACCACAGATGTGGTTTGTGAGTTAGTGTGGTCTTCTCTCATCAGTGGGGAAACGGGCCTTAAGTCAGGATTAGAAAATGAGAAATATGCTTAAGGGATGTGACTGATGTCTCCAGTGTGCACTATGCTACATAAAACCATTACATGCTTTAATTTAATGTTCTCTATAAAGATTCAGGACCTGTCAGGAAAAGGAAAGAAACAAGCAATCCATCTTCAGTGAATTTAGAATAGATTGTATATTTTTTAAAATACACGTTCACCTACAACATACTTTTCCCTTTATTCAACTTTCTCCAGGTCTGATGCATTCCCTATCTTGCACTACCACTCCCGAGGCTGCTTGTGAATTGTTTTGTTCAGTGAAATAAGACTAATGTGTTAAATATTTAACATTGCTAATTGATTCAATGTAAAGGAAAAGGAAATAGATGCAGAGTGCCTGACATCTCAAGTCAGCAGACTTGAACAAACAAGACTGCAGAAGTCTGAATGGAAGATGATTCATCTCAGAGCTGTAGGCCTATGGATAATACTGCATTTCTTACAAGCAGTGATGGGGCCAAAATTGGAAAAAAATTAACTTGCACCTGGGAGCTAGAAAACTGAGTATTTCTATAGAAAATGTGGCCCTTCATTTTCTTTTTTCTCCTCGATGTTTATTGTTTTCAGGCTTCAGATGTAGATTGGGAGATGACCAAGTAGATGTGGCATTTCAGTGATATCATCACCTTTGCATGTTGGGAACATTAAAACACTTACCTGTACTTCACTAAAGCAAGCTGAAATTTGCAGATGATTTTAATTGATGAGTGAGGAAGTAGAAACCCCAGTGGGTCAATGAGAATTTTCCATTATAAAAACATAACCTTTTAGAGAGTACCCAATGGCAGTGAAATGTCAGGTACCTGGATTTTTACAAAGGAAAGGAAGGCAGATCTGTATTAAGTATGATTCTGAAACATGAATGTACATATATACCTCATTCTCCTTTGAGGTTGTTTTGTTGGCTGCTGTGTGTAAGTGAAAAATAATTTTTTTAAATCAGAGAAGGTTAATGGTATGTTAAAAGAATTACTGATAACCGGGTAATATAAATATTGTAGCAAGTTTTGATCTTGGGAGTTAGTCCCAGCTATTCTCTTTTTCTGGAGGAGAGATGTTATTAAACTCAGGCTGGAATGGCCTTGTTAGATAGCCTTGTTTCAGTGGTTGTGGTCAGAAGTGTAGGTGTAGATGAAAAAATAAGTTTGGTGAGATAGAGCAGGAGATGCCCATGTCGGGGTCCCTCAGGAGATCCATGGATGGTCTTCAGCAGGCCTGTGAATCTCCTGATTACATGCCGTGTTCTGTGTGCACCTTTTTGGAAGGATCCGTGTTTTAAGCAAACTTAAAAGAGTTAAAGAGAACACTGGAATAAAGCTACTCCTGCCAGCTATTTTAAATATATGCTTTACCAGATTAACCTGAACTTTGTTTCATGTTATTCTTCCCCTTCCCTCCCTGTTGCCCTCCCCTTCTACAGATCACACTGATATCCCCTTGCCTCATCTCCCTTCTTTTCTTCCCCTTCTATCCTTTACCCCATTGCCTCTCTTAACGTGTAATACCTTTAGAAAAGGATGCTCTAGGTGCTAGCCATATTAACTGATACACAGACTTGAAGAGACTTCCTTAAATCTTCCTTGCCACAAAGTCAAGGGAATAGTCTCCCAAGCTCTGCTGAGACAGAACAATTAAGCCTTGTTTGTTTATACCCCTTACCTTGTTGATACTCGGATACTTTTCCAACATAATGATCGTTTTCTAACATCCCTTTCTGTCCTCTCTCTCTCTCCTCCACATCAAAAATAAATTACTTGTAGAATATTTAATAGGTCCATGGGGCTCTGCTCTGATGTTATCTGTTTTAATTCTGTGTGAGATGAGATGCGGCACTTGTCAGCAGAGGCCGCTGATGATGTCGGTCCACCTTGCTGAGCACAGGTCACGGTGGCCTGCAAACCTAAATTGGGTGGTTCAGCAGAGGGAGCGTCATGCTGTTGAGTGGGAGGACTAACGGATAACCCCAAGGTGCTCACATTTAGCTGCTGGATGTTATGTAGGGGATATGCAAGGCTGTTCCTTTCCTATTTAACTGTTGCCTTCCTCAGCTGTTCTTCAGCTATTGATTTGTCCAGCTGAAGCAGTCTGCTTTCTGAAATGGGTCTCACAGTTTAACTTCTGTCCCTCTGCTGTACTGAAATGATACTTATGAAGGTCACCAAGCACCCGTGGCCCTAAGTTAAATATGATCTTTTTTGCCTGACCTACAGCATTTGGCACCATTATCTACTGTTTCCTTTTTTAAAACTCCTCTATTTCTTCTATAGCATTGCTTCTACCTGTTGCGATTGACTTTTTTTGGGGGGTTGGGGGGTTGGGTTTGGAGCTTGTGGTGGCTCATTTTCCTTCTAGCAGCCAAATATTTTCCCATTGTTTTGTTTTCTGCCATTTTCTTCTTTTTTTCCATAGTCCCTCTTTGGTTTTCTAGCTTTCATTCATTCCCACAACTTCAAGTGATGCTTTTCTCTCCAGTCTGACCTTTTTAAAAAAATTCCTGAACTGCATTGTCAACTGCCTGCTGTTCTTGCCACCCCTTAGTGTCCCACTATCCCCTCAAACTCCTCTTGTTTAAAACAGAACTTATCTCCACCTATTCCCCATTTCAGTTCCAAATAGACAAATGCACGAGAAGGACAAAACCCCCAGTTCGAAAGGCTGCTTTTGGAATCACCACTGAAAGCAACCACGACCTAAACTACTTTGCCCTGGTTTATTTCCTTTTCTCTTTCATCGCTCACCATCATTTTCCTGGGCTGCCCCAGACCTTTCTAATAAACCGTTTTGTACATTGGACTTCCCATTGCCATGGCTCAGGATCAGCTATTTATTCCCTTATGGCTTTTGTCCCTATAGACCCCATCCGTCCCAAGTACTGCTGGTGGATTTATCTTCTTTAAACACTGTTCTTATCACTACCAAGCTCCAAAGCTTCAGTGTTTTAAAAGCAACATTATTTGGCTTGCTGCGCTCACCAACTGCTCCCCTGTTTCAGTCTGTTGTTCCAACTTACCATCATCTACTGTTTGCAGTTTATCACCTCTAAGATTTAAAAAATATATATATTTATTTTCTCCAATATATTGAGATACTGTTCACCCTTTACATTTCTATGTAAATACGAAGCCTTTCCTGATCACTTTGGCTTTATCTGAACTACTGTTCTTATTCTTTATTAGACTTCTGATTTCAATATTGTTTAGAATTATTTGTGTGTTTCCATTTTATCAGTGCCACAAAAGTAACAATATATACAAATAATTATTTTTAAAAATTTTGTATGCCACCAAACACAGTACCATTTACATGTTAGAGGTCTAATAAATATTCACTGAATGAACTAATGAACTCCTACAAAGAAATTCTACTTTAGGTTAGCAGACTAACCCAAAGTTACTAAAGATCTTCTGTCTAATTGTTTTTGGAGCCTTTCTACTTAGCTATGCAAATTAGCATGGGTTCATAGGCTCAGGATCTGAAATAAATTAATCTATACATGAAAGAAACCAAGCTGTGGCTGTACAAGGATTTTAGTAAAAGAAAAATGGGGAACAGAGCAAGTGATCACTTGTCGATATAAGTGATGTGATTTTCTTTTTCTTTTTCTGGCACATGGGCTTTTACCTCTAGTAACCCAGGACAGAACCATGGCAGTATGGTTAAAAGAACTGAAGTGAGGAAGAATAAAATACATGAGAAAAAAAAAGTGCAAGTTCTGACCATATTAATTATCAATAAATACATTATTATTTTTGCTTTTATTTTTGTTTTTGCCGTTTATTGTCACTTTAAAAAACGATAGAGAATTTAAAGATCTTCGAGGGGAATTACAAAAACCCAGTAAAAGGTTAATGCATGGTTTTTAAGCCTTCAGATGTATTTTTCTGGCGCTTGGTTTACTGGTGGGAGATTTTGTCAAACTTACCAGTAAAGCTGTGCGTTGTTTAGTTGTATTGTTTGGGGTTATTTGTAAATATTGTGTTGTGTGACACACTTACAGTATTGTTTTGGGCTATTTGTAAATATTGTATTGTGTGACACACAGCACCTGGAAAGCCTGGCCTTTGGGACTGATCTTAAGAGCTGTTTACAGTGTGGCAAACCAGTACCCATGGCCAAAGGGAACAGGTTTGCACTGTAAGTCAACTTAAATACAAAAGAGTGGATGTGCAGCT
The DNA here is from genome assembly GCA_004027375.1 of Macroglossus sobrinus. Lineage (NCBI taxonomy): Eukaryota > Metazoa > Chordata > Mammalia > Chiroptera > Pteropodidae > Macroglossus > Macroglossus sobrinus. The sequence goes on from PVKZ01005346.1 coordinate 50,367, forward strand.
TCTTTAATCCTGTGTTGACTGCTTGTGCTGCAGCATTTGTGGCCAGGGGATAAGACTGAGATGCATAAGGAAGCATGAGCATTGGTGGGAGCTTTCCCTAGAAACAGAATCTTAATCTTCTTTGTGAGCCTATCTGCCAACTGGAGTAAAAAGGTGCCTGGTGTTTAGGTGCTGATTTGCAGGTAACAAAGCACCTGACTTTTTTGGTCTAAACAATGTACAGTTCCAAAATTTAAATCCTATTTTTGGGGAATCAGTAGAGGGTTTAATAGAAGGTTAAACAAATTACTCATATATACACAGTAATAGTCTGACTTGAGTATGGAAAAGCCAGGAAGTCTAACTATTATGGTGAAGTACTAGGAGGTAATTTATTTTTAAAACTTATTGAACTCACTGAAGTGTAAGTATGAGGATAAGAGAAATTATATGCACATATGGTCCAGAATTAAATTCTTCATATTTCTGAGATGGTTGCATCCAATGACTAAGTCATTTTGAATTAACTTTGCGTGTGAAAGTCTTCTCAATTTAGTCTCCTCAGGTTCACAAGTGGTGGATAGACAACTGGTCGATGCTCCTATTAGACTGGACTTCTGGGAGGGAAATAAGACCCTGCTCATCCTCTCTCTCCGAGCTGCCTCTCTATCAGGGGAGCAAAATAGGGCAGAAGGAAGGAGATCTCTGTATTTCTTCTCTGAAGGGAAAGGCCGGCTTGATGAAATTTTACTCATAGCTTTTAATTCCTTTTGGGAAAACATAATTGTGACATTGCATTATAAGTTTTATTTAAAAATTATAGAACTATAACAAGGGAATATACTTTTTTTGGTCTTAAAATTATTTGCCAAAATTAGGCCTTTTGTTGGGTGGGGTGAATACTATTGTAGTAGAGAGTAATCTGCAGGAAAATCTAATCAGAAGAAGAATCTAAAGGAATCGGACTGACTGGAAGACAGAAGTGCATTGTGCAGCAATTATACTCTTTTCCATTTATTATTGCAGTTATAATTATGGAACTCAACATATTTAATTGGCACAGTGTACTCTTCTCTACTGAATAGAATTCATTGCTCCTGTTTTTTTTTTTTTTTTTTTTTTTTTTAAAAAAAAAACCCTTATGCATCGGGAATCCATGCACATGTTGCATTTTGGCTCTCCAGAAGTTTCTTAAGTTTCTTTGTTTACATGATGGGTGATTAAATTTGGAGCCTTGCTATGCATCATTTGCAAAGTGGAAGTAAGAGCGGGTGTCTGCTCTGCTCCAACTTTGAAGGGCTTTGATTAATTTTTAAAAATCTATGAGATCTTTGTATGTCTTAACTTAGAAATCGAAATATCAGTTGAGTTTGATATCTGGGCTAGTCATTTTATCTGATTGCAGAGAACCCGTTAAAGGAAATTATGTCTGGTAGGATGTTATTGGTGTGTGTGTGTGTGTGTGTGTGTGTGTGTGTGTGTGTGTGAGAGAGAGAGAGAGAGAGAGAGAGAGAGAGAGAGAGAGAGAGAGAGATTTTGAGTTTCAGAACTGATATTTCTGAAGAGAAGTGTCATTACTGAACTCCTATAAAAGAGAACAGTGCTAAATGTGGATGTGGAGAAAAGGGACCTTACAGAGTTCCTGTAGGTGAATACCAGAAACTTTTTTTTCTTAATTGCAAGATGCATGGACAGAGGCAGGGTATAATATAACATCATCATCGCCGTCTTTAACATCATCATCATCATAATATTGATTATTATAACTAACATTTATGAGCACATATTGTCTGCCAAGCACTCTGCTAAACATTTTACATTCATCATCTCATTGGATTCTTACAACTATTCTAATGTCTACTATTATCCTCATTTTACTGATGAGGAAACTGAGCTTTGGATAGATTACTTCATTTTCTTGACTGAAGATCATACCACCATCAAAGCTGGGACTTGATTCTAGTTGCCTCTCATTGCCAGTTTTTGCTCTTTGCTGTAGAACATACTGGGAAAGCATAGCTCATTCTTTTAAAGCCTTTATAATTTTAGTCAAATTGTTTCTTACTACATATAAGCATTTATATTTTTGAAAATTAATCAGAGTTTGTTGGATTGGAGAGTCTCTGTGAGATTTGGAGGGCACTTCAGCTTCTTGCTTCCCCAGCTAAGACTGACAAGGGGAAAGAAGATAGCACATTTATAACTATTTTCTGTGAGTGCTACAGGTAGTCCTTCTGCTCTTGGATGCAGAAGGTTTCTAGTTCAATTTCTTGCTGGAATGAATTCTTCACAAATAAGGATAATCCTTCATTTGATGTTTACTCACATGGATTCCTTCTGTATTCTGTACTGTCCACACTGGGCTTTGCAATTTTTATATATTCTTGCCAGAATGCACTTATTCATTAGCTGTTTTTATTGGTGTTACGGTTGAGATGACATTTTCCATTCTAAACTCCATTTTTCTGTGGCTTTTAATTTTACAAAACAATTATCTATCAGGCTGAAAACCTTAGGCTGGTGTTCCTCTTAGAGAGGAAATTTTTTTATGGGGGGATGTTTTAAAGTTTGTTCCACTTTTCTTGGCAGCCTAGACATTTAGATTCATGTAAGTGCTATTTAAATAAAGTTGCAATTGCTTAATTATTTAAATAGATGGGAACTGAATTATTTAAGGATTTTTCTGGCAATATATAAGGTTCAGATTTTCGCTCCTACTCCTCACTCATAATTTTCGGTCTTGTTTTGTGCTGGCCAACTAAAAATGAATTTCTCAGTTGTGATTTGATATATCTGCAAATTCAGGCAAATATTTTTAGCTCTTACCCAGGCTAAGCCCATTTTAAAAGTCAAATTTGAAGTTTTAGTTTATATTCAAATACTACTTTGAGTTATATCTCTATGTAACATTATTAAAATGAAAGCTTGTATTAAATTAAATTTATTGTGCACCTATATCATGAAAGGCAGAATAGCAGAGTGGAAAGAGTAGTTTGGGAATTTGAAAGATCTGGGTTTGGATTCTGAGTCTGGCATTAATGTGCCTCTGTCACCTTTCAGAGTTACTGAACCTTTCTGAGCATCAGTTTCCTTTTCTGTAACCCCTCAGAGTGCTGAATAGGGATTATGGAAGCATATGCCCAAGCCCTAAAACACCCTTAACGTTTTAGTAGACACTTGGTGTATAGTAACTATGAAATCTGTGTCAGGCACTATGCCAACTTTTAGGAATTCTGAGATGGATGATATAGAGGTTCCTGTTTTTACCAAGCTGGTGGCCCAGCAATTGCAAAGCCTTTGAAGCAGAGGGAATAGCATGAGCAGAGGTAGGTTTAGAACCATTAAAGTCCTTAGATTATTTGGCAAATGGTTAAAATTTTAGCATGCCTAATCTTAACATTAATATAATTGGAAATACTAAATTGATATGGTATTTTTGTAGTGTATCATACACAAGACATACATTATTTTGTCAATCTTTGCAAAAACCCTATGTGGCAGATAGGAATTACCATCTCTATGTTTTGTAGGATTTGAGTGATTTACCCAAAATTATACAGGTAGTGGAAGATCCAGTATCAAAGTCTAGGTTTTTGCATTTCTTGTTCAGTACTCTATTGTATTATTCAACTCGTTGTATGTCTTATCTATATACATAAGTACTAAGCTTTTAATGATAATTTAATGAGACTTTCAAAATGTTCTTTTTGCTTAAACATTTTTACTCATACTCATCTGACTTAAGATAAAATTGTATAAAATCATTGAGGTTATATTTAGCCTCCATATACGTTACTTGTGACCTTGTAATAAAAAAAAAAAAAAGCAATTCTTTTCTTTTTACTGCCAAGGTACCGTAGAACCAGATTTCATCTCCAGATTTTACTTTTAAGTTCAAGTACCTTTTTATATCAGTATATTTTATAACATCTTACAAAATGGATGAATCACTACTAATACACATTCAGATTTTCTGAGGATACAATTAATAGCTTGCATCTACCCAGTTTTTACTATTTTTCTCCATTAATGACAGTGGTACATTTTTAGGGGGAGATATTTATTTCACTAGACGAGATTCAAACGTGTTGAATTTTTGTTGAACCTGTTAAGATTATCTTTTGCCATCATTGATTTTTAAAAGTCTTGCACAAACAAGAAACTAACTACCCCACAACCACTTCCATTCTCTTTGCTCTCTAGGAACCATGCCACTGTGCTGGTTGCAGGATGTATAAGGAGAAAGGCAGAAGCATGGTGCCACTTCTTGGTATTTACTTGAATTCTGGAGTTGCCTTTGGATTCTGCCAGTTATTGGCAGTTCAAAATAAGAATGCAGAGAATGCATGCCCTGTCAACTTAATCTTTGAATAAGTTGCTGTGCATGGATGGAAATGCTAATGGGCCAGTGACTTGTAAAATGCTTTTACCATGTTGGGCACACACAAGTTTATCAGGCTCTTTCCTCTCATAAGGAAGAACATTTCAAAGGACTGTCTTGTTATGGCTTTGTAAATTAAAAATTTTTTTTTTAAATTAAAAAATTTTTTTTAATTAAAAAAATTTTCAATTATAGTTGCATTATAATATTATATTAGTTTCAGGAGTATAACAGTGATTATGAAGTGATCACCCTGATAAATCTAGTACCCATCTGATTTATGAAGTAATCATTCAAATAAATCTAGTGCCCATCTGACACCGTACATGGTTAACACCACATTACTGAATATATTCTTATGCTGTACTTTACATCCCCATAACTATTTTGTGACTACCAATTTGTATTTCTCAATCTCTTCCCATTTTCACCCACTCCCCCAACACTACTCCCATCTGACAACAATCAAAATGTTCTCTGTATCTATGAGTTAGTTTGTTTTGTTTATTTATTTTGTTCTTTGCAGTCCACGTATAGGTAAGATCATATGGCCTTTGTCTTTCTCTGTCTTACTTACTCCACTCAGCACAGCATCCTCTAGGCTCAACCATGTTGTCGCAGGTGGCAAGATTTCATTCCTTTTTATGGCCAAGTAATATTCCATTGTATATATGTACCACCTCTTCTTTATCCATTCATCCATTGAGGAATACCCAGGTTGCTTCCATATCTGGACTATTGTAAATAGTGCTGCAATGAACATATGGATTCGCATCTCCCTTTGAAGTAGTGCCTTTGGTTTCTTTGGATACCCAGA
>PVKZ01005347.1:0-55418 GCA_004027375.1 Macroglossus sobrinus
TTCAGCAACAGAATTTCCTCACAGTTCTAGAGCCTGGAAGGCCCAGATCAAGGTGCTAGCAAGTTTGGTTTCTCCCAAGGCCTCTCTCCTTGGCTTGTGTATGAGAAGCAGCCATACACAATGTCTCGATGTGGCCTCCTCTCTGTGCACAGGCCCCATCGTCTCTCCCTCTTCTGATAAAGAACATCAGTAGTTGTGGATTAGGGTCCACTCATTCGACCCCACTAAAACTTAGTAACCTCTTTCAAGGCTTTATCTTAAAATATAGTCGCATTTTGAGGTGTAAGGGGATCAGGACTTCAATATATAAATTTGGGGGAGACAAAATTTAGTCCATAACACTCTTAATTTCTGGACCCCCAATTTTTTCATGTCCTTACATACAAAATACATTCACCTCCATCCTAAGAGCCCTGAAAGTCTGAATCCATTCTGGTAGCAACTCTGAAATAATCAAGGCCAAAGTTTCCTCTAAATATTATCTAAATCAGGTATGGGTGAGATGTGAGGTGTGATTTTGAGGCAAAATTCTTCAGCTGTGAACCTGTGAAACCAGACAAGATACCTGCTTCCAAAGTACAAGACTTAGAAAGGTGGAGGACAGATACTCTCATTTTAAAAGGGAGAAACTGGAATGAAGAAAGGAACGGCGGATCCTAAGCAAATACAAATTGTAGCAAGACATAATCCATCAGACTTTAGACTTTGAGGCTCAAGAATAATACTCTTTGGCTCTGTACTTTGTCCCCTGGACCCACTGAGGCAGCAGCCCTGCCCCACCGTGACCCTGGGTGGCAGGAGCCAGGCCCATTGTAACCAAGGATGTGGTCTCACCCTCTGGAACCAAAGAGTAGACAGCTGTGTGCCCTGGGCTTGTGGTGGCAGTGGCATCCCTGACAATCTCTGAAAGGTCTTCGGTGTCATTTGTTCCTCTTCTTGAAGGATAACACATGTTCGCAGAGTCAGGTCTTGCCATTTTTAACAAGGATCTCCTTCCCTCTGGTTTTCAGTAACATGATTCTTATTTTCATCTGAGACCTCATCAGCTTCACCGTTTCCCATCAACAATATTTACTGGTAGTCCATATTCCTACCAACAGTCTCTTTAAGGCAATCGAGGCTTTTTCTAATATGTGCTTTGAAACTTCCAGCCTCTCCTCATTACCTGTTCTGAGCCATTTTCTTATTTTTAGGCTTGTCAACAATCCAATAGAAACATAAGCAAAGATCATGAATAAACATTTCACAAGAAAAGATGTCTAAATGACACTAACGTAAAGATGCTGAACCTAACTCATGACAAGGTAAGTGAAAAATGCAACTACATCAAAATGCCTCGTTTCATCTAGGATATCAATAAAAATTTAAAAATTTGACAAAGTACCCTTTAGTGAGTCTGTGGGAAGCAGTCTTCCTTACACATTGTTGGTGGGAGTTCAAATGGTACAACTTCAAGTGGACAGCAATTTTGCAATATCTAACAAAATTACAAAAGCATTTATACATTTGTTCAGCAATCCCAGTTCTCGGAATTTAGCCAGAAGATATAGCTTCACAACTACAAAATAGTGTATATGAAATGTAATTTATGTCTCATTTTTAAAAGCAAAAAATGAAACAACTAGTTTTTATTAATAGGAGATGGTTAAATAACAGTAACACATCTTTTTACTTCTAATCAGTCATTAATTTTGAATTTCCTTGAGTTTTTTCCCTAAAGGATTTTCTAAAGCCAAGACCTATATGTCCTATTACCAACTTGACATCCTTAAATTAAAAGTGGCAGCTCATACCGCTGTGCCCCAAACTGAACCTCCTGACCAGCCAAACCCCATACCCTGTGCACTAAACCTGTTCTTTCTGTTCTTCTCCCAACCTCTTTAATCCACAGGGATCCTCCTTAACTCCCAGTGTTCCCTCCATTTCTACTAATGCAATTATGGAACTTTATTAATCTAATGTGCTCATCACCTTTTAAATTGATTTTCTTTCCAAAATGACTATCATCCTAGGCTCAGCTACCCCCATTTTCACTTGGATCATTTTAACATTCTATTGCTATTTCCTTCATATTCTCTCTTGATCACTTATGATTATTTTCTAACATAATAGCCAAAATATAACTGTTGAATAATAATCAACACATTCAGTAACTATGCAATACTGTAAATAACATATGTAATATATATCATAGTCAATATATAACAAATAAACAATAATGTATAATAATATCCAAATCTATATTGCATGGCTATGCATGATTTTGGCTTTACTTTTTCATGTTCTAGTGTCATCTCAGGAAACTTATTTTTTCCTAAGTCAGTCTTTCTTGCTTGTTCTCTGTGTCTCAAATGTGCAATGCTCTCTCACATTTTAGGTCCTTACATATGACTGTCTCAGCTTGTAATATATCTTTTCTCTCTTTGTAAAATTAGCTTTTATTCTTTTATATCTGTGCCAAATAATTCAATTTTTTTCTGCACCCTCACCACCAATGTTATAGGTATTTTCTATTTAGGTCATTCTGATAAGTATGTAGTGATATTCTGTTGTGATCCTAATTTCCATTTCCATAAAGGCTAATGAAGCTGAAAATCACTTTGTGTGCTTGTTATACCATCTCATAAAAATGAAAACATAAAAAATGAGTCACTTTCTCAAAAACCATGAACTATCAACCAACCAAACTCAACCAAGATAAAATATATAATCTAAATATTCCCAAAACCATCAAATAAATTAAATTTGGAAGCAAAAGTTTCCCACAAAAAATCTCCAAGCCCAGATGGTTTTACTGAAAAAATCTGCCAGATATTTTAAGAATAATTAACACTAATTTTACACAATGTCTCCTGAAAAATAATAGAGGATGGGACACTTTCCAAATAATTTTATGAGGCTGCATTACCCTAGTACCAAAACCAAAGATAGTACCAAAAAATAATAATAATAGAGAAAAAACTATAGATCAATATCTTTCACTAACTTAGATAAAAAAAATTCTCAACAAAATACTAGTTCACACCTTTTTATTGCTGAGTAATATTTCTTATAAATTTACTGCAGTTCGTTTATCTCTTCTCAATGGATATTTGGGATGTTCCTAGATTTTAATTACTACAAATAAAGCAGTTATGCTTATTCATATCCATGTCTTTCTGTTGACATTGTTTTCACTTCCCTTGGGAACATGCCAGGGATTGGAACGGTTCAGATATGTGCTGGGGGAATATTTAACTTTCAAAAACACAGCGAAGCAGTTTCCCAAAATGTTCATACTATTTTCAATACCCATCAGCTCTGTGTGAGTTTTCCAATTCCTCCACATTGTTACAAACATATGATGTGGTCAACTTTTAAAATTTTAGATGTTTTAAAAGTTTAGACATTTAGAAGTAGAAATTTATTGTGGTTTTAAGTTGAATTGACATAATGACTAATGATTTTGTTCATCTTTTCATGTCCTTATTTGTTATCCTAACACATATCTTAAGACTTAGGCCATGCTTTTTTATTCAATCTATCTCTGCCTTTTAATAGACATGGGTAGATCAAGTATTCTATGTCTTTGATTAATAATTTCTTCCTTTTGTCTTTTTTTCCCCCTGAGTATTTTGATTAAGAAACCCTTACAATTCTACTTTATACTCAGTATTGGTTTATTAGCCTTTATTTATTTGTTTGCTTTCTTATTTATATTTACTTTAGTTTTTATAATAAACATCTTTAACTAGCAGTCTACATTAAACTGAAATACCACATCATGTAAATAAGTACTTTACAATAATACATTCAATATTTTTCTTTTGGCTTTATGCTATTGCCATATCTTTTACTTATGGATATCATAGATTCTACAGTTTATTATATTTTCAACAATCATGTATCTTTTGAAGAAAATTACATAGGTAAAATGTCTTAAGTTTCAACATTTCAATATTTCATATACTATAGGCCTGCTTATGATGAAATATTTTAATTTTTATATCTCTAAATGTGTATTTCCTTTGTTTATAAAAGATATTTTCTCTGACTATAATTTCTAGGTTTCTTGGTTTGTGTTTTATCATTATTTTAAAGATGTTGCTCCACTGTCTCCTTACAACAATTATTTTTGAAGAAAATACTACTGATATTCTTATCTTTGTCTCTATGTACCTATTATGTCTTTTTTTTTCTCTTGCTAATTTTAAGATCCTCTCTTTATTAGTATTAATAAGGAATTTGATAATTATTTGCCTTAGTGCAATTGTCTTCATGTTTTTTTATGTTTGACATTTTTTGAGCATCTTGGGTCTTTAGGTTTATACTTTTCAATAAATTTGGGGAAAAAAGTGGCCATTATTTATTAAAATGTTTTTCATGTTCTCCTTATCTTTAAGAAGGACCTAATTACTCCACAGTTGTCCTATGCTCTTTCAAACCTTTGAAATTCTTGATCCTTTTTCTGTGTTTCATTTTGGATGGATTTCTCTGCTTTATCTTCAGGTTATCTTCAGGTTATTTTGTGATATCCAATCTACCAATATCTAATGGTATCCAGTGTACTTTCCCTGCAACACATTATAGTTTTTATCTCTAGCAGGTCAGCCTCAACTTTTTGATATATTCATTGTTTTTACTTAACCTATTGACATTTAAAGTGTATTTATATCAATTTTAATATCACTGTTTGTTAATTCTAACTTATATATCAGTTCTACATTGATTTTGACTGATTTATCTCATCATTTTAGGCTGTATTTCTTGCATTTTTGCCTTGATTTTATGCCACATATTCATTTTACCTTATTGAGTACTATATATTTTTATTCTCCCGAAAATCTTCTGTTTTGGTTTGGGCCCCAGTTTAGTTATTGGTCCTTTTGTGTCTTGCTTTTAAAATATGTTAAAGATCATAATGATGTTTAGTCTAGGTCTTATTTTTCCCCACTATTGAGGCAAGAAGATTCTGGATGCTTTACCCAGTACTCTGTGAATTATGATATATTTTCCAATCTCATAATCAGTTCTATTTTTTTTTCAATAGAACCAACACTATTTCTGGTCCTTTATTAGCATCAGGATTGCTGTCCTTAATCTTTTCAAATGTATCTTTCTCTATTCTCTGGTAGTTTCATATTATGCATGTGTTGACAAGTACTTAGCTGAATATGGAAAGGGAATACTCTTCAGATCTTGATCGTCTTTTTCTGTGCAGCTCTCTCCTCTGATACTCTGTCTTAGCAACCTTGGTTTCTTTGGAATCTCAGCAACATCTTCTCAACCCAAGGTGTCTGCCAGGCTCCACCTGGGTAGCCTCGTTATGTACTAATACCTAAAAAGTCTCACAATGACAGAACTTAACTCTTGTTTTTTTCTCTTGAGATGACTCTGCTTCTTGATTTCTTTTTCCTTCTTAGAGTACAAAAAGAGATCTGGTTTCCTCTATTGGCATCTCTAAACCAGCTTTTATGTCTCTGACCAACTAGTTTTCACCTGGTGTTTCAATGCTTTTGTATATCAATATAAGAATAAAAATAATGTTATACATTTATTTCCTGCTAGTCACAATTTCAAAGGCATAGGTTATATCTTACAAGGAACAATATATATGATGGAACAAAATATAATGAAAAAAGATTATGTGATTAAAAACAAGGCATTGGAAGCCTGGAAAATGATTTTTAAAAACTATATATTTAAAGATTTTAGCAAAATAAGATTTTGGTTTTGTTTACAAATTTGAGGAAATAATTATTTTAAACCTGGATGATACACCTAGTGAAAGATCTTGCTTTTAAAACACCATGGTCAGCGAGGTGTCTGGAGGCTTCTAATTCATTCTGAGCTGGGTTGGTATTGAATTAAACAGAAACAAGGATTTTATTAATCCCTCACTGGCCATGTTTATGTTTCTATTTTCAAACCTAAAGGGCAAAGTAAGAGATTAGAAAACCCAAGAATTCCCAAGTCCATATCACCTTCTGCTGAATGTAATAAGATAACAAGTTTTTAACTGGTCCTTAGTTTTCTGAAACTTAGATCCTAGCTAAAATTTCTTATGATTTCTGGGGTTCCTAATTTTTTGTTGAGATAATCTATGACCTACATCACTCATCTTAGTTAAGCTAAATATTTGTATTATAATAGATAAATCCTGATATTTCAGTACAATACAGTTGTTTGCATCTCATTTCCATGAAGGTTTATGCATAGCAAGAGGACTCTGATCTGTGCAGTCATTTAGATATCCATGGCTGATGGGGGCCCCGCCAGTGTCAACATGTGATATCTTCTGGCCCTGCTAGAAGAGAAAAACTACAATTATGTATAACATGTTTATATATATGATGTTTATCAGGCAAGCCTAAAAGTAGTAACACCACTTTCACCCATAATCTATTAGCCAGAATTCAATCATAGGATTATACCACATGTGGAATAGCCAGTCCTCAGAACAAGAGGGAGCAGTGTGATGAACAGATAGCAGTACTGGCTACTATATTTATATGAGAAATTGAGCCTTCATACTCAAGGCCCAGTACTTAAATATTCCCAATGAAGAAAGCACCATCTATATACTTTGACGTAGAGATTACAAAAAGGCCCTTGAACTTTGAAATCAGAGGCACCCAGATTTTAATGCCAGTTTTCAACTCATTTGCTACATAATTTTGAGAAATGATAGTGTCTCTGTGACACAAATTCCTCATTTGTAAAATAAAAATTTTAGTATCTGTTATGGGCTGAACTGTGCTCTCCAAAAATTTATATGCTAAAGTTTTAACCCAGGGTCTTTAAAGAGGAAGTTAAAGTAAAATTGGGTCACACGAGTGGGTCCTAATCCAAAATGACTGGTGCTCTTAAAAGAAGAGGAATAGGACACAGACACACACATAGGAAGACCTTGTGATGACACAGAGAGAAGATGGTCATCCACAAACCAAGAAGGGGGTCTACAGAAGAAACTAATCTTGCCGATACCTTGACCTTAGACTTTTAGCCTCCAGTACTATGAGAAAAAAATATTTCTGTTATTTAAGTCACCCAGTCTGTGGCGCTTTGTTATAGCACCCTTAGCAAACTAATACAGTACTCAACTCCAATTAATTATCAAAACATGCTTTTGATAATTAAGTTGAATATTTAAACTGTCAAGTAAATAGCTTACTATATGGGAAGTACTTAATAACTCAGTTTCTTCTACTTCGATTCAGACATGAATATTCTATTAAAATGTGATTTGCTTCAAAAACTTCTGACTATGGAAACTTTTAAAAAGTAAGTTATTACCATCTAAAGCAAAAAAAACACAAAAGTTCTGATGACATTCATCCGGAAAGATAATTTTATTTTAATTATAATATCAATGGCTAAAATTTACTGACAATTCAATAAAAGCCTGGGATCCCATTCATGTTATTTAACTGAACTCCCAGTGACTCTAAAGCCTTTGTTACTGTTGGCACAGAGCTAGTTAGGCTTTAGAAAAGGTCAGACTACAGCTCAGAATACCAGATTGATGAGTTTTGTTTCACTTAGTGTGTCAAGAAAGGATAAGTGCTGAGATTTTTATGTGAATTGCAAATGTTGAGCAGATAGGCACAAACTCAGTTACTAAAGCAATTATAGGAAACCAGGAGTATGTATATTGTCTTGAAGAGCAAAAAGGGGTGAACTCTTTGAAAGATCTAAGAGAATCTACATCATTAAATTCTTTATCACAGGCAGCTGCTACTGTTATGGTGCCTTGAGAGCTGGGGAATCTTGCCCTCTCAACAGGCCATGCTCTTTTATGTCCCTTGCTTTAATTAGCCACAGGCGTTTTGTTTTTTGTTTGTTTTTGTATTATTTAACCACTGTAAAAGCACATGTATCTTCTTGCCAATGACTATTGTTCTCTATCAATCACTTTTGCACTGATGACACCCACAGTTACTACCTTCATTTTACAAATGAGAAAACAGACAGAGTTTAATGACTCGGCCAGGGTCATACATAGGATAAGTGAGTAGTCAAGGCTAGAATTCAAGCATTCAAGCCTGTGTTTTTTTAACTACTGTTCAATGTTGATATTTGAGGTAGGTAATGGTATAATAATAGAGCTAGAGCTAGAGCTTGCAATGTTCACTAAAGTGAGAGACAGACAGAAAAAGTAGAAGACAGAATAAGTCATAGATACAAAATATATACATAAAAATATCTATAAGTCTTTGAAGAGACCTTTTAGAGGCTGTAAGGATCTAAGATTATTACTAGTTGTGAAGCATATATTAAAAATCTAATTAAGTATAATTATAATTTTATAATATAAATTATATAGGCAAAGCATTTAGCCTGATTTTTACAGAAATGGGAGTACGGTGAATTTGGATATAAGAAGGACGTCCAGGAAAAGATAATTTAGGGCCTCCCTTATTCTTTCAGGTCTTCCCTGTTATATAAAACTGAGTCTCCATCTCATGTAAACAAACATTTGGAAAACACACCTTTTTACATAGAATGCTAATTTTCTTTTGTGAGTCTATGTGAGTCTATTTATCAGTTGCTATAATCTGGAAACACAATAATGATGATGTTTATAGAACACCCTAAATATCATTAGATAAAATATAACTATTTTAGATAATTCGAGAGTTATGAAGAAAATATACATGTCTCTGCCACTGAGATACTAATACCTGTGTTTCCCAAATTTTTAAAAGAAAGTTTGAGATTCACATATTTAAGTACATTAAAAAGTCTTTTTCACATGTTGCCCTGTATTCACCACATTTTTCCTGCGTCATTCAGGCTGATAAACAAAAACATAAGCAACCACTTATTTGCCAGATTGCGTGATAATGCTTCATCCAGATTTTGTTCTTATAAGCAAAAATTCCATTAGAAAAGTGGGCTGGACAAAGATAAAATAATTGGGAGAAAATTATTGCATAAATACAATAGTTAGAAGCAGTATGTTTTCAATATCGCGTTCTGTTCTTTGTATATAAAAATATGTTGTCCTCTTTCATGAGTGCAGAATTGGCTCCTGCACTTAGGAAGCTGAGAATTTGTGTGAGTGTAGCATGTGTCTGCATTTGTTTCAGTGTTTCCTCATACGCTGGGATTGCTGTGCTTCTTCCCACTCTCATGATAATGTGTATTAAGTAGCAGCAGCTTCTCTTTAATATCTTTACTAGCATGCTGTGTGAATTCTTTCCCCTGATACACTGATAAAATAGGAAGCATTGGACTGTGGCAGCAGACTTCTGAATCATTCAAATAAGATTAAGAAAGAAGAAAACATTAAAAGCTGGTGAAAGCCTTGGCCCTAACCAGGGGACTGCCAGATATGTCCTTGAATATTTTTTATTCGCTTTTTTGTTTTTAATAAACAGCTTTTAAAAAAATGTTTTCTATAATTTCAAGTCTCTATCAGGTTGAATCCCACTTAATACAATTCTTTTAAGTTTTATTATAACACTAACAAATTTAATTCTGTCTTTTTAATTCATTAAGTCTCTACCTTTCACTCGCCACTGGTTTTCTCCACCATGTTCTCATACTATAAGAGCAGATTTAATTTGTTAATGACTTTTATTTCTACTGGAGTCATGGAATTTAGCGACATTCAGCTGCAACTTATCCCAAAACATTTTTTTTTTACATTATTATGAACTATGTTCATGATTAACTGACATTACTCTAAAATATTATTCATTCTATTTAAACATATATATTGAGCAAAAAACCTTTTTATCTCTTAACCTATTGAATTTCTTGGTATTATGTTTCACATTTCTCATTTTCCTATAGACCATTTAATTTCTAGTTGTTTACCGGTACAAAAATGTCTATATTATCCTTCAATGAGCCAGTTTTTTCCTTTGTGTCCCTAGATAATAAAGCATAATTTTAAATTATTATTGATAAATATTTCCATTTGTTAGAATATTTTCATCTTTGTGTTTGTTTTATCATCTCCAATTTTCTATTACTTTTACTTAATTCTCCCCTTCATCAAGGAATAAAAGTTCTCTTCCCATCATGTTTTTCACAGCACCATAGGAGTTATATAAATATGATTAAAATGTATTATCTGCATATACAATTTGATGAAAAATTAATATGGACACTCTGTTTTTCACATATACCACCCAGCATTTTGCAAATTTTAAAAATCTGAGCATCTTAATTCATCCTTTTTTCACTTCAGGTAAAGCAAAGTCTTTGGAATCTTGGCTCTGTCATGTCCCTAGGTCACCATGGGCAAGTTCTCATTTCATCCCTTGCTTATCATTTCCTCTGCCTGAGATGTGTTCTTTCTCACCTCTAATCTTGTGAACAATAAGAATTTCTCCCAGTAAATTCTCAGAATATTTGGCTTTTCTAGTATATTGTCACATTTTGTATGGTTACTGATTTATTTACCTAAGTCTAATTTTTTTTTTCTTATTAGCCAGCACTAAAACACACATATAAAAGGTGTTCAGGTAAAGTTAACATATGATGTTGGCACATTTCACTGACAAACTTACAAAAATTCCATTTTTATGTACATAAAATGTTCATTCACAATTGAAGTTTTCTTGCTTTCAGTAAAAGGAGTTAAGATTTTTTTTTTTACTGCCTAAATTTTAGATTTCTGAAGAATTCAATTTGGATATTGTGTGTCTACCATTAAAAAAGTTTTAATGTTTTTAAATAAAAATGTCTCCTATATTTATTTTTTAGTTTATATGTTTATTTAAATGAGCTTAAACTTTGCTGTAACCTATCTAAAGCCTCCTCTGCTAGGTGATTAATTCTTTAATGAAATAAATAAATGATGTCACATACATAAGAAAATAAATGCAAATTAACACAATTTTAGAAAGTGTGGGCTTTTAATTTTTATATGCTTGTTTAATGAGATAATCAATATTTAAATAGAGCCAAATCCATGATAATAAAAGAATACTTAAAGTATAAGTAAATATTGCTTCTTCAATCAGAACCTTTTTACTGAATTATTTTTAGAGAAGATAAACTATTAAATAACAATGAATTTGTTGATGAAGAATAGGATTATCTAGATAGTAAAATAATTGGACAGCCTAAAATAAAAAGTCTCATATAGTTTAATTATCGAATTTCTACAGGTCTCATAAAATCATTCCTATTCTATTTTAATCAAGGAGCAAAGACTTATAAATAGCAAATGAGGTACATAAAAAGAAAGTCACAAAGTACATAGTTAACTAAAATAAGCCACTTATTTTCAGATTGTCTAAGACCTGCACACTTTAAAATAATGGTAAAGCAGGACTGATCAAGCGGCTCCCTGGATGTTATGGATTTTATGGCATACAACACTTTGATTCTCTGTTTCAGAAGAAAAAAACATAATTGTGTATTAGCTCTATAATTTTAACCTATGTAATTCTTTGATTCTTTTTTCTTAGTGAAGGCAATAAACCACTCTTATTCAAATGCAAAGAGGTCTGTAGTTGAGATCCATGATGTTTCATACTATTAATACTATGCAAATAATCTAAAAATGGTATTATGTGATTAAAAAAACACTGAGTGGAAATATAGGAGCAAACAGTCAAAGAGTTCAAGAAGCTTTCATCAATATGTTGATTGGACAGGACTTAGTTATGCATATAGTTACTTAACTAGAGTTATCTCATTAATCTAATTTTGTATTTTTTTATGATTCACATATCCCCAAATTATGCTAACATTAAAATTGATAAAATTTTCATGACTACTGACATGTTTGAATTGATGTCTGTCATATTATTTGTATTTTCAGTTGCCCATGACTTCCAGAAAGTTTTATTTAAACAGCTATAACTATCCATTTGTCAGGGTTCTCCAGAGAAACTGAATTAATATAATTTATTTATTTACTTATTTACTTGTTTGTTTAATAAAAAGAATTGGCTCATTCAATTACGGTGACTGACAAGTCCCAAGATCTACAGGTGGTAAGCTGGAGACACAGGATAGCCTGTGATACAGATCTAGTCCTAAAGCTGGCAAGCTTGGACCCAGAAAGAACTCTTTTCTAATAAATAATATATATTTCCACTTGTGTCTGAAGGAAGGAAGCATCCTATTTCCCAGCTCAAAGGCAGTCAGGTGGGAGGATTTCCTCCTGTTTGTGGGAGGGTCAGTCATTTCTGCTATGTTCAAAGCTTCAGGTGACTGAATGAGGCCCACCCACATCAGTAAGAACAATTGGCTTTACTCATGCTATCAATTTAATTTTAAATTTATCCAAAACTGCCCTCATGGAAACATTCAGAACATCTGACCAAATATCTGGGTACCCTGTCTTCCAATCAAGTTGACAAAGTTAACTATCACAACTTGGACTGGTTGAGATTTCTTCATTAATTTTTCCCTTTAATGGTTTGAAATTATTCATCCTATGTCTTGTTTTTAGTCTTCTATTTCTAGGACTCTATTCATCTCCTTCATCTTGATTTTTTTTCTTATTTACCATGTTTTTCATTTTGTATTTCTCTAAATAATCATTTAGTGATATTATAGAATTCATGTATTCTAAGAGGTCTTATTTTATTATTCTCTCCTTCTCCAAAGGCCAATTAAAATGCTTCTCTTATGTTTTCACTACAGTCTTTAAAAAAATTTTTTTAAAAGAAAGAAAGAAAGACAGAAAAAGAAAGACAAAGAAAGAAAGAAAAGAAAACTCTACTATTTATCACAAAATAATAGAATTTTGAAAAGATATAACTGCCTATGACAAACACTTTGGAGACAGGAACTGTCTCCAAAGACAGGCAACTGGCATAACACACTGTCTGGCAAATGGTAGTCAGATACACACATAAAGAAATGCATGGATGGATGTTAGCTATGTGTACTTCTGGAAATTTTGAACATCTACTATATAAAATAGATATTTGAGTTTAACACTTTATATTATGTTTCTTCAGTTCTCTGCATTTGCAATTTTAGGCTCATTTTTCTTTTTTATTATCAATAGTGATAACATCTGAATTTGACATTTTCACATAAGTTTTTTGAAATTCCATGCCTCCTAAATTGCTTTATTTTTGTGAATATAAATATGACCTGAAATAAGGTTAAGAGCATCAGTAGATAATTAATTTTTAGGGATTTAAATTCAGTGTTATGAGCTCTAAATTATATACTTGCTTTTGATTATAGTAAAATACATAGTTTCTTTTGCCTACTCAAAAACATTACTTTAAAATTTGACTCTGCACTACACTTCACCGATTCACTGAAAATGTATAGTCATAAGACAATTTATTTCACTTTCTAGACTATAATTTCCACAAGTGGCATCTCTTATCACTCACTGACAGAGCATTAAAACTTGTGCATTCTTAAACACTTCAAGGTTCACAGTTATTTAAAGTAAGAATATTTTCCTATAAAACCCCTTTCTAATAAATAATATAAATTTTAACCACTAACCACAAATCATAGTGTGTTTTTCCTGGGAATTCATCAACAAAGCCATGGTCAATATATGGAACATAGAGCAATATGAATTGTGAATGAGTTGTAACCTCCATTTCCACATATAGTAGAACAATAACTCATTCCAAATATTCAAACCCACACATGATCCAAATTCTCTTATATATTAAGTTTCATGATGATAACAAGAGAAAAAAGTTCATTGTCACTAGACTCAGCATGTCCTGGTCTGAAGCCATGTAGACTCATGATTAGGGGTGGAAGCTGAGAAAACTGGTCAAGATGGAAATCAGAGAATTGTCCTGGATGGAACAAAACCATAAGTGCAAGAGCAGGACTATTTGTGAATAGGAAAGAAAATAGAATTGTAGGTATAAAGGAAGCATGCATATCTGAACCTCACTTTAGAATACCTAAGTTCACACTGGAAAATTGCAGAAGTATATATGTCACTGCCTATTTAGCTGAATAAATTTTAGGCAGAATTATGAAAAATGCAAGTTTGTCTTTTTTTCTTCTAATCTATCAAGGTCTGTCCTCCTCGGATAGGCTACCCCTCTCTCCACCTCTTTCTTTGTTCCAAGTGTTTCTATGGTGCTACATCCTTTCTTGACAGAGACCCTACACCTTCTCCTGCTTATTATAATGATTTATCCTTTTGTGAGTCTCAAATTGTAAGAAACTTCCATCAGTAAACTCTCACACTGAAGCAGTCAGAAACTAAAATGAAATAAAATGTGGTATATTTGCATGGGATTATTTCTAGGTAGCATTTACTAGACAACTACATATTTAACATTTCTGGCATTTAAAAATAATTTTCATCTACTAAAACTGTTCAATCATTGAATTGTACTCTTTGAAATAAAATTGTACCTACATTTGTTTTTATAGAATTAATAGATATCTAGTAAGAATAACAGATCTTTGGAACTGCAATGTCCTTGAGATAACTAGATAAAGAACCAGGTTTACAGAGGTGGAAAGAATTGAAGAGAGTTGCTCAGTGTAACAAAATTATTATGTGGCAACATTTTAACTTGAACTAAGGTTAAACCTTAGAGAATAATGCATGTCA
Source organism: Macroglossus sobrinus (assembly GCA_004027375.1). Lineage (NCBI taxonomy): Eukaryota > Metazoa > Chordata > Mammalia > Chiroptera > Pteropodidae > Macroglossus > Macroglossus sobrinus. The sequence continues at coordinate 14,507 of PVKZ01005347.1, forward strand.
CAAAGTCATAAGTAGTCATAATGAGATCAGCTCTGTTTAGTCTTGTCATTTAAAACCGTGCTTCACCTAGTCATAAAATCATCCTTGAAAATTGTTATTATCTTCAATTGGCATGACTATCTTTCAAGAAAGGTGAGATGTAAAAAGTACTGAGGTTGTGTGTTTCCAAGAGAGCTAATTTGAAAGAAAGTGATTGCAAATGTTAAAAGAAGACAGGAAGATCCAATATTAATGGAGCTGACTACTGGATTTGTAACCCCAGAAATAGTGCAATATTTTACAGTGATGGCTTGTGCAGAGAGAGAGATTCACTAATAAATGAGGTTTACAGGGAGAGAATGGGGGAGGAAACAGAACCAGACAACTGTCACATATACATTATTATATATAATCAAATATATTTTAGTGAGCATCATTAGATCCCATAGCAAATCCTCGTATCAATTTCTTATAGTTTATAGTACCACATTTATTGAATGTTATACACATAAATTTCCTGTTAAACTGATTTGCTTTGGACTTAGCTGAAAAGAGCATCACTTCTACCCTCACAACAAAAATAAATGTTGAACAATAAATTTTTCTTCAGCCCATCACAGAAATGTTTGTTTGATGAGAAAATAACATGAAATTTGAAGAGAAACAGACCCCTGCAGAGAGAAATAGGACCAGAGCACTTGCTAACCATGAAGGAGGATGTCACTGAATGCCACATAAGCCAGTAACAAAATTTAGCTAAATATATATAATAAATCTTAAAGGCAAAGTATAGGGTAGTGTGAGAGTATAAAAGCCCTGGGGTCAAAAAAGGGTCTTTTTCACCCTCTCATAGGTATTTCTCCCAGGAATCTCACCAAGACCCTACAGAGAAGCCAAGGACAACCTTGGGAAGCTTCCTCAGTGGAGCTGACTGGGGGAGGAGAGCAGCCACTGCCCAAACCTGCGGAGCACTCCAGGCTTTCCTCTCTATGCCAGTGACCTTGGAATATTCTCTCAGCAGTAAGTGTAGGCAGTTATAGGATTACTTTTTTTGTTTTATGTCTTTCAAGGGCCAATATTTATTGGCTGATGCCCAATACCTTGGCAACCATTGGTTCATATATTTTAGGAATTTCTTAAGTTTTAATTTTTTTTTTTTATTTTTCAGGAGAAAGGTTAAAAACCTGTCTTTACTCCATCCTGGTCAAAAGTAGAAAATTTACTTATAAATATTGATTCAACAATAACAAAGAAAATGTTTAAAGGCAGAATCCACCTCTACCTTAATAAATGATAAACAATGACCTAAAGAGGTTCATCCCAACGATACAAGGCTAATTCTATAATAGAAAATCTTTAATACACCATATTAACAAATCCAATAAAAATATATAATTTCTAGATGTAAAAAAAATCTTTTTCATAATTTTAGGCAACCATGGTAAAAAAAAAAAAAACTCCTAGGAATATAAGAACTGACAGAAAATATGATGATTCATATAATTATATTTATATATGTATATAGACACATACACACCCACACATGCATGTGCCTTATTTAAAAAGCCAGTAACATATTTAACCAAAAACACTAGAAACTTTTTCATGGAGACTCAGATTAAAGCAAAGAAGCTCAGTATCCTCATTAATATTCACTATTCTACTAATGGTAATTACCAATACAATTAGACAAAAGAAATTCCATTAGAATTATTAAAAATAAAAATTAAAAATATTATTTATAAATAATATGCTATTATATCCCAAAGCTCTAGAGAACAAATGATAAAAAAAATTCAAGCAATAAAAGAAATAAATAAGGTTGCCTGCTATAACATTTGCACACACAAATAAATAGCCTTCACATACACAAAAAATAGTGGGAACTCTAAATTTGTCAGTATACATAAATTACATAGCCAAAAAAAACATAAAAATTCAAGACAACTGACAACAGGGAAAAAATATTTGAAGTATATATCACAGACAACAAGCTTATATCTCTAATACATAAAGTATTAAAAATTGAGAAATAAAAGGCCAAATATCCAATAGAGAAAATGGAAATAGAAGTATAGCCAGACAATTCTGAAAAATAAGAAAACTTCATTAAAATGTATCTTAAAATATTTTGTTCAAATTTACTCATAATAAAGATATGTAAATTAAATAACACTGAAAAACAATTCTGACCTATGAGCTTGGTGAAACTTTTAAAATATGACAATATTCTGTTGGCATGGCTGTATGTAGGAAAACAGAAACTTTCTGTTATAAAGCTCTCATATTGCTTATGAGAGTTCAAACCAGTACAACCCTCTGGCATAAAATTTGGCAATATCTAACAAAACTACAAGGCTACTTATCTTTTGACTGAGCCTTTTTATTTTTAGGAATTTACTCTGATGAGACACCTCCAGCAATACAAAATAACAGGAACAAAGTTATTCAATGCAACATTATTTGTAATTTTAAAATATTGGAAGTAATTCAAATATCTATATGTAAAAGGGTAGTTACATGATATGTGGTAAAGCTAGTCAATGACTCCTCTGCAGCTCCAAAACTGGGAAACATTCTACATACAGATATGAAGTCAATTCTACAATATATAATTTGGGTGCTAAAAGCAAAATACAAAAAGAATACAAATGGTGTGCTAAAATATTACAAGGAACAAAAGGTAGTATAATAAAATATTCACACATCTGATATTCCTTTATGAAAAAAGAAATACAGGAATGATATAAACAAATTGATTACACTCATTACCTATTGGGACAGGAGTGAACTGTGTTAAAAGAATGGAGGGATAATAAGGTAAACGAAATGGGGGTGGAGAAGTGACACTTTTCTGATAGAACTTTTTATTTTGTTGAAACCTTTCAAACTATGGTAATATCCAATTTACATAAAAATGTACTATTGAAATTAATCAGAATATAGAACCAAAAAAGATGAAATCCAAAGGATAAAAATCTAAGTGTATTATAAATCAATAAAATAATAAAAATGGTGGTGAGAGAGGCTGAAAGACTAAATTTAAGTGACAGGAAATCATATTTTAACTGTATATTATATAATACTAAAGATATGTATACACTAAGTGGACACAAATTATATATTCAAGTTTGGGAATTTACTTTTCACAAAGGTATGGGTTAGGAAGTCTGAGACTAAATTTTAAGATTTCATAAGTATTTTAAGATTAAGCAAATAAATATCTTGTGATTCTAAGAGCAGATTTTTCACTTTCAGAGAATAAAGCTACAAATAAGGAAAGGGGAAAGATAGAGTGGATCTATGATGCTGAAATGGACTTTAAGATATCAGTAAAAACTCATGGTTTTCTATATGTTTATATACAAGCAGATAGATATTGATGCAGATATGGACATGTGAATGTATTTGCCTATGTTTCCTAGTTCTGTCCACTGAGAGGATCTAGAAACAATAACAAAGTAGCAATTAGCACACCTAATACTGTATATTTGTTCCTAAAACACCATTCTCCAATGAAAGGTACCAGGACTTTGAAAGAAGGCTGATTTCAGGACTACAATGGTCCTAAAACGTCACATCTTGTGGTATCAGAAAATGAAGTGAAGTGAAAAAATAATGATAATAATAATAAATGCAGTCTCATAAAGACACTGGAGTCAGATTGAAGGAGCTCCCTATGGTTATTTAAAATTTTAACATTCAGAGAAGCTGAGTGAAAGTTATTATGTAAGAACTATTGGCAGTATTTGGGAAACTTTTTTTGTGTCTGAAATTTTTTCAAAATAAGTTATAAAAATGGTTAAAAATAATAAATGACATCCCCTTCATATTAAAAATAAATCCAATCTCAAAATATACATATATTACTTAAATGGCTATTTCTACCTAGGATTAAAACAAAAGACATTAATGGCTTATCAGTTTCTACTACATAAGCAAAGCGGAAGTTCAAACAATTCTGAAAGAGCCAGTCAGTTCAGTTATATAGACATCATAGAAATTATGTAGAGGTCGGTATCCTTCCTGTCTCTCCTTTATGTAAACATGTAAAATGAAGGTATTTCAATCAGTCCACTAATTTTTTTAATAAATACACTATAACTTTGAATTTATTTCATATTCAATTCTAAACACCCAAGATTATAATTAAGATGTGAGTGGTAGAGATAATATTACAGATATATATTTAGATATATTCCCTCTCTTTAGTAGTGGATGATAAATAACCACATGATTTAGCATTTAGAACAGTGCCAGAGTTAGCTATTACTTTTGTCACTGCTGTCATTATTATCAGTAACATTACTGCCCTTTTTGATCTGTAGTAAAAATAACTCAGCAGCTCAGTATTAGGTTTCCTTTAAGCTATTCAACCCTAAACTACTTAAATTTTCAGGCAGTTCATACAAGCAATAAAAAAACAGCACCACTGATTTATTCAAAAACTGAATTTTATAGCACTCAAGCATCAAAATAGAACAGCTCAAATTGGCAGCTCTCATTCTTGCTAGCTCTCCTGCTTGATGACCTTTGAAAAGGCAATGATCTTTAAGTCATCTTATTTTGCTTCATCTTCTGCTTTGCTTTTGGCACATAAAATAATCTAAAATTACCACCACCCATGAATGTCAATGGAACTGTGTATATGCTCTTTCATATAGTTGATTTGTGTTATGTAAGACAAAAAAATGTGCAAAGAGTTTGGACATTTTATTAAAGTATAATGTTCATATTAAAAGCAAATTAATGAGAGGCCAGAAATAAACTCAAGCATATATGGTCAACCAATATTTAACAAGGAAGCAAAGAATATTCATGAAAAAAAAGACAGTTTCTTCAATAAACAGTACTGGGATATTTAATTATTCAGCACATAAAAGAATAAACTGAATCCTTATATCACTCAAATAGAAAATAACTCAAAATGGATTAAAGACTTAAATGTAAGGTCTGAAACCATGAAACTCCTAGAAGAAAAGATAGGAATAAAGCTCCTTGACATGAGTCTTAGTAATGACTTTTTTGGATATGACACCTAAAGCACAAGCAGTGAAATAAATAAATGGAACTACATCAAACTAAAAAGCTTCTGTATAGCAATAGAAACAATGAACAAAGTGAAAAAGACAACCTATGAAATAAGGAAAAAAATTTGAAAACCATATATCTGATAATGGGTTATCAGATAATACCCAAGATACAGAAAGAATTCCTATAACTCACCAGCAGAAAACCTAAATGGCCCAATTAAAAAAATGGGCAAAGGACCTGAGCAGATATTTCTTTGAGGAAGATATATAAAAGGCTAACAGGTATATGAAAGGTTCTCAACATCATTATAAAACTGCAAATTAATACCACAATGAGATATCACCTCATGTCTATGAGAATGGTCATCATCAAAAAGACAAACTAAGTTGTGGAGTGGATGTGGAGAAAAGGGAACCTGTGCACTATCGGTGGTCTTGTAAATTGGTATAGCCACTGTGGAAAACATATGGAAGATGCTCAAAAATTAAAAAATAGAGCTACCATACAACCCAGCAATTTTATTTCTTGGACTATAACTAAAGGACACAAAAATACTAACTGCATCTTCATGTTCATAACAGTGTTATTTACAATAGATGGGACATGCAAACAACATGTATCCATAGATAGATGAAAGAATAAAAAAGTTGTATGTATAAATATATATATACACACACATAATGGAATACTATTCAGCCATAAAAAATAAAAACAAACAAACAAGCAAGGAAATACATATGCAACAACGTGGATGGATCCTGAAGGCATTATGCTAGGTGAAATAGACAGAGAAATACTGTAAGATCTTATACATGGAATCTAAAAACAAACAATAAACAAAGTTATAGAAAAAGAGATCGGAATTGAGCTTAACAGAGGCAAAAGTGTTGGGGGGTGGAATTAAAGAAAGATGGTCAAAAGTTACAAATTCGCAGTTACAAGATAAACTAGTGCTGGGGATGTGATGTGCAACATACTGGCTACAGCTAACACTGCTATGTGATACACTGAGTGGAAAGTCATTAAGAGAGTAAATCCTAAGAGTTATTACAAAGATATTTTTCCTTCTTTTTTCTTTCTTTTTTTTTTTCATTTTATCTAGATGAGAAGATGGGTGTTAGCTGAATCTATTGTGGTAAACATTTCACAATATGTGTAACTGAAACCATTATTCTGTATGCCTTATACCATGATGTGTGTCAATTATCTCCCCATAAAAGTGTGGGGGGGAATGTTTAAGAAAAAGCAGATTGAGTGTGTGTCCAACTTGTCTCTAGGAAGAAAATATTAAGATAAACTATGAAGCAGACATTGTGAAATGCTTTGGGGATAATGTTTAAGAAATTTACATTGGCATATTTGTAAAAGAGGATATTTTCTCTAGACGTGATGAATAACACTTTATACTTGCACTCTTTGGAATAAGTTAATTCAAAATTATTACTGTGTAGAAATGATTTGAAGTTTGGAGAGAGGAAAGAGTCAGTTATAAAATGCTTTTTGAAAGACTCCTTCAGATAAAAGTCTCCAGAAGACAGAAATTCTTTAACAAAATGTAAAATAATAAACATAAAATACAGGGCCACTGTATAATTCAGTTTATTGAGTAAGTATATTTTTAAATCTTTATGTTTTAGGGTTACAGTTTAAATACCTATATTTATTATCAATGAAAAAGATTTGAATCTATTGTGTTGTATCTTAGCTCATTCTTTTATATTATTAAAAAATGTAAAGGAAAACTAATTTATGGAAGTATTTTAAAGGACAGCTTTGGGAATAATGAAATAAATGTAAAAACTTTTAATATTCTGATCTACTTTCTCTCATTCTGAATCATAAAACAAAGTAATGTTCTCAGTTTATATTGAACAGGTTCTCTAGGGATATTTGATCATATACTTGTGTTTTGGTAGCAGAAAGAGTAGACTCTAAGAATTGTGTGTTTTGCTCACTAACAAGAACAGGAAAAAGGCACTTTAAATCACTCATTAATTAAGCAAGCATTTATTATTATCCTGCTCTGTAAAAGTGCTGTGGAAAATATGAGAGAGAAAGGAAATAGAGTCTGTCTTCACAAAGTTTACTCATGATTAGTTTGGTTGATTAAAGTCATGTAATATATATATATATATATATATATATATATATATATATATATATATATATATATATATATGTTACTATAAAGCAGCACAATTATTACAAATGTACTGGCTTAAAACAACATGCATTTTTACACTGTAGTTCTGCAGAAGTCTGATGTCGGTCCCACTGGACTTAAAGCAAGGCATTGTCATGGCTGTATTTCTTCTGGGGGCTCCAGGGAAGAGTCTACAGAATTCTTTCCTGTTCCAGCTTCTTGAGGCCGCTTACATTCTTCGGCACATGATCCCTTTCACCATTTCCCTCCAGCCATCAGGCCAAGTCCTTCTTATGTTGAGTCTCTGGTTCTCCCACTTCCACCTTTCTCTTCAATTTATTAGGACCCTTATGATCACTGAGCCTACTCAGACAATCCAGGATGACCTTCCCATCTCAAAGTCAGCTGGTTAACAGATTTAACTCTATCTGCAACAGTCATTCCTCTTTGCCAGGTAACTGAACACATTCACAGGTTTTGGAGATTAGGTGTGGATGTCTTTGTTGGGGGGTGTTATTCTGCTGACCACATCAGTGAATTATTTGTGTTCTGTAAGAAGGTTAAGCTGTCTTCTACAGTGTGAAGTAAGTAAAAAACTTAGTATAAGATAATACTGTTACTTTTTATGATTCTGTGGCCATTTCCTGGCCTGCACTAAAATAAAAATGTACTGTATATATTGAGTGATTTTTTTTCCCCTTTTCAGGAAATGGGTTCTAAATTCCTATACCAAAAACATTTCATGGGCAGTTTCAAGTTAGCACATTTTCTATTCTTTTTCCATCCCCTTCTCCTAATCGTTAACAACTCTGCTTTTCCTTTCTGAGCTTTTCCCAAACATGCTTTTATAATTTTCTTTCTCTTATTTTTCATTTCCACCCAGGTTGACCACACTTACCTTGTTTATTTTATATATTTTACTGAGTACTTTGACTTGTAGGTGGTAAGTAAAGCTTTGTTCCCTTTGTTTCTTAGATTTTAAACTTTGAGGATTAATTTCTAGATGAATTTTACCTATTCTGGTAAAAAATTTTAGTTGGAAGTCTCCCTAAAAAAAAATAAATTTCAGGGAGAAATATATAACTAAAGCGAAAATATCCACCCTTGAAGGATCCTTTGAGAAAACCCCCCATTGGTTCAAATGTTTAAATATGTTAAATTAAAAAATAAAATAAAAAAACATAAAAAGTACAAAAAAATTATAAAAAACAAATTTATATCATATAAATGGACTCTAGGTAGAACTCATTCATGAATATCAGTCATTTTGTCTTTACTAGCAATAATCTTGGGAGGTGTGGCCATAGCCATGTATTTCATCATTTAAAGTTTGTAACAAAATTTCTTCTAAATACTCTCTCTGAAAATTTCAGTGTTTTTTTTGTGAAAATATTATAAGTTTTATTATTTTATTGTCAGGTTTTTAGCAAGGGTGAATCCAAAATTTGGTGGACCTGACATTTTTATAATTTTTGGAGACAATTTTAAGAAAAAGAATGCATATATATAAATACTAGGTCTATATTAGTTTGAATATTTTTAGAATGGGAGATCACATGTGTTATTTATTTTAAAAGCTGAAAAACATTTTAAATGTAACAATAATATGAAAAAATAATTAAATATATTTAATAATGAACACCTCAATAATCCTTTCTTTTTCAGTTGCATTCAACATGAGAATTCTGAAAAATTTGTAATTATACTCCTTTCATTCCTCTGAATGAACAATAATTCATAGCATAGTAGAAGAATTAAGTGTAAAAATTAGAGTTTTCTGAGTGGCAAGGAATATAGTTATCATCAAACTCTTGACTTTACATAGAAACACACAGAACTGCCCTTCATTTCTTAGATCAGAAATTAATGGCTGACCTCAAAAGGCCTCCTTTTTTTTTTGTTGTTGTTGTCTGTATACAACATGAATGGCTGTCTACTAAAATCATCAATCCAACCAATAATATAGAGCAGCGGTCAGCAAATTTTATACATTAGAAACCATGCAGTAAGTATATTAGGTTTGTGAGCCATATAATCTCTGTTGTAACTACTCAATTATACCATTATAGCATAAAAGCCGACATACTTAAAAAATAAGTATGGGTATGCTTTAATAAAACTTTATTTATAAGAGCACATGGCAAACTGGATTGGTCCTATATGCAGTAGTTTGCCAATCCTGGGATAGAGTTCTTATTGGAAAGGGTATCTGGACAGAGACTAGACTTCCCAGGGCTGAGAATTTTTTTGAAATTTTTTTAAGCTAACTTGCATGCCCCTTTCCAGGGCCAAGACCCCTATGTTGGTGTGTATTCACACACAGAGAATTAAATGCACTGACTAAAATTGCTGTCTCTTTAAACTCTGAGTTGACTTTACCCTTCTCATCATATTGATGATTTTTTAACAGGCATAGACATTTGGGGTCCAAGCTAAGAAGAAATTAGTTTGGATTTAATGAAATATACTTAAGTGGTTTTCAGAGAATCTCCTCACTTCATCATTTTATCTATCTATCTATCTATCTATCTATCTATCTATCTATCTATCTGTAAATATTCTTATTTTTTAATTAAGCTTATTGGGGTAACATTGGTTAATACAATTATATAATTTTCAGGTGTACATTATCATTTGACATCTGTATATTCTATTGTGTGTTTACCACCCAAAGTCAACTTTCTTTCAGCTACCACATATTTGATCTCCTTTACCCACTTCGCCTGTTCCATACTCCCATATATTTGCCCCCCTTTACCCTACCTACCTATCCCTTCCTCCCCATTGCCTACCCTCTGGTAATCACTAGTATATAGTCCATGTCCATGAGTCTCTGTTTGTTTGTCCTATTTATTTGTTGCTTTTAGGTTTAAACAACATGCTAAGGAACAAAAACTGGGTCAGAGAAGAAATAAAAAGAGAGATCAAGACATATGTAGAAATGAATGATAAAGATAGTACAACATATCAAAACTTTTGGGACATGGCAAAAGCGGTCATAAGAGGAAAATTCATATCATTACAAGCCTATCTCCAAAAACAAGAATGAGCTCAAATAAACAACCTAATGTTTCATCTTAAAAAAGTAGAAAAGAAAGAACAAATGAAGCCTAAAGTCAGCAGAAAGAAAGAAATCATCAAAAGCAGAAATAAATAAAATTGAAAACAAACAAAAAAATAGAAAAATAAATGCAACAAAGAGCTGGTTCTTTGAGAAGGTTAATAAAATTGACAAACCCCTGGCTAGACTCACTAAAAAGAAAAGAGAAATAAATAAACAAAATCAGGGATGAAAGAGGAAAAATTATGACTGATATCACAGAAATACAAAGGATCATACAAGAATACTATGAAAAAGTATATAACATCAAATTTAATAACCTAGAAATAATGAATCAGTACTTAGAAAAATACAACCTTCCTAGACTGAATCAAGAAGAACTGGAAAATCTAAATAGACCGATCAGCAGTATGAAAATTGAAACAATCATCAAAAACCTACCAAAAAGTAAAAGTTCAGGACCAGATGGCTTCACCAGTGACTTCTACCAAACATTCAAAGATTTAATACCTATTCTCCTCAACGTCTTCCAAAAAATCGAACAGGAGGCAATACTTCCCAACTCATTTTATGAAGCCAATATTACTCTGATACCAAAACCTGGTAAAGATAAAACAAAAAAAGAAAACTACAAACCAATATCTCTTATGAACAGAGATGCAAAAATCTTAAATAACATACTAGCAAACAGAATACAGCAACATATTAAAAAGGTTATACACCACAATCAAGTGGGCTTCTTCCCAGGGGCACAAGAATGGTTCAAAATATGTAAATCGATTGTGATACACCAAATAAACAAATTAAAAAATAAGAATCATATGACCATCATATCAATAGATGCAGAAAAAGCCTTTAACAAGATACAGCATCTATTTATAGTCAAAACACTTAACAAAATCAGGGATTCTTAGGTATCAGTTTGAGTCCAATCTGGAGACAGAATCCAAACTACAGTTTAAAGCTGGGAAGTTTAATATAAAGAAATTTTAAGACATAAAATAGGGTAGTAAATATAAAAATATTACCAGAAACCCAACAGTAGCCAAGGACTGAGGGAGAGTACCCACAGAAGGATAAACTTGGGGTGGAGGAGCCCTCCTCAAAATATCCTTGGTTTTGGATATTTTTCTCAGAAGTATGAAAACTATGTTCCCTTTTAAAAATGCTTTACAAAGACCAAGAGTTAAATTATACTTGAAGGAATTCTGCAGTGGAAATAAAGAGAAAATGAACTTGAGTACCAATGGGGGAAAAAAAGAAAGCTATAATCAAAGCTCAGAGGCCAGGAGTAGAAAGCATATTGGAAACATACTGGAAAAGAGGAGTTGAAATGTAAGATGAGACTGGAAGATCAGATTAACCAGGCACTTATAAGACCACAGTCCACAATTTAACTCCTTTTAAATGATTAACATATATTGAGGACAATATTAAGAAAGGTTTATGTAAAAATTGAAACATAATATAAATGTCACTTATTTAGTGAGATTTGACAGAATATCTTCCCTTCAAAGACTACTAGCTAAGCGACAATAATTCCAAAAATTAGTGAGAATCTTAGTAAGATGGAAATGAATGTACGAGCTAGAATCAAATTTGGCCTTATTTTGTTTCAAGAACAGTATAGAAGAAATAAATGAGATTCCAGCTACTATTGTAAATAAATGGGAAGAAAAAAGCCTGAAGTGAAAAGGCATGCAGATCTTTCTCAAATAAAATAAAATAAAGAATGCTAAATATTTGGCCTCAATTTTTCTTTTCTTAAATGTGTCTTAAAGAAATATTTAAATATGTAAATATTTAAATATGTCCTAAGTATAAATATTTAGGATCATTCTTTCTTTATTCATTAAAAATAATCAGATTTAAAATCTAGTTTCTTTACTGTGAACCCCTAGGGGAAAACAGATGTACTTAATTTAATAGTGAAATGTCTTTCACTATGGAGTCCTACTGTAGAAGCAGCTAGTTTTCATGCTCCATTATTTTATCTATATCCCAGTTTATATTCTGAATCTGTTTGCCATGAAACACTATTCACCACATCAAAAAAGAGAAGTTACCTGAGCAAATATATTTAAAACGTGATATGAGCATAACAAGTGCATGATACTTCAAATAAAATAATTCAATCACAGTGTCACAGGTATTTTGTATGAATATCTTTCCTTCTTTTTCTTTCTTTCTTTCTTTCTTTCTTTCTTTCTTTCTTTCTTTCTTTCTTTCTTTCTTTCTTTCTTTCTTTCTTTCTTCCTTCCTTTTTTAAATTTTATTAGTTTCAAATATAGAGTATATTGGTTAAACATCTATATAGTTTATAAAATGATCACCTGAATTGCTCTTTCTCTCCTCTGGCTCTCCACCTAGTCGTTACATTAATGCTAACTGCATTCCCTATGCTGTGCTCCCCATCTCTGTGACCATCTATCAACCACTAATTTGTATTTCTTTAACCCTTCATCCCATTCTCCCAGCACCCTCCACAAATCCCTTCCCCTCTGGCTCTCATCAAATTGTTCACTATGTTTGTGAGTGTGTTATTGATTAGTTTATACTCCCCCCCCCTTAGATTCCACATGTAAGTGAAATCATATAGTATTTATCATTGTCTGACTTATTTCACTCTCTTTTGAGTTTGAATTTAAACGCACACAAGACTATGAATATTTGTTTTAAATAGTTTGTCCATTAAAGTAACTTGTCCATGCAGTTCTATTACTCTTCGATACAAAGAAGTTTTGTTCATTACAGATGTTTTACTACTGCTACTTAAGTAACGATAACGTTGGTATCTAGGAATTGCCATCAATCTCACAAGACATGTTAGGAATCACCTTTTCCAGGTGTGTGTCTATTATACATCTATTAGTACTGTGATGCAGTGTCAGTCTATTGACTTTCCAAAGGAGGAAATAGCTCATAGAAGAAGGTTAGTAAAAAGCTGCAAGAGAGGCATTTTTTTGATGTTCTTCTCGCAAGTCAGGATATGGCTTAACTGTATAAGAAACTTATTTTTTGTTAGTTTAGGCTTAAAGAAGTTATAATAAGAAGACTTTTAAAAAGCCAACAAATTAATTATAAAATAAAGCTCTATCTTTTTTTGATGAAAAACTCAGGTATCTTTTTAATGACCCTTCCTCTTAGTTTCAAGGTATCCAAAAACTGAAGGAATCACAAAATATTTACTTAGGATATGAGTTAAGAAAAAAAAAAGGGTATTGCTTCATACTTCTTTCTTCCTCACAAAATATTATACTTAACTAGGGATGAGGGCACTTTCATCTCATTATCCTTTAGACAGTGCTAAACACTGATCAATTTTAAATGTTATCTTTTCTTATTTTTGTCTATATTTAGACCAAGGCTGCTAAGACATATCATCACAAGCCTTCAAGAAAGAGACTTTTCCGGCATTATTAGTTCCATTTAAAACCTTTGTCCTTTTAATCAGTGACATATTTAACTAGCATGATTCAGAATAGATTTGATCAGAGATGATTTATCTTATTCACTGGGCTTTAATTCATATCCTTTTACTTCAGAGAGGGTAAACTCAGTATCTATCCCAGAAGAGGAGGAGTGGGGGGTGGGGAGAGATGAGAAATAAAAGAAGAAATAAGGAAATCACATAGGAGCTTGAGAAAGTGTCATTGTGGAAAAATTATTCAAATTTTAACCATCCAAAAGCTTAACAACAATGTAAAACAAATAGTTTGTTAATCTAAAAGTCCCAACTCAACACAGTCAGAGAACAACCTGAGTTAGAAAGTTAGAGAGCATTTTTATAATATAGTGATATGTAGATTTTCTATTTAACTTATTTTTAATAATCTTACCCTTTTGTTTGTTTATTTCTTCAACAAACATACTTCAGGGATACTCTGTGCAAGGATTGTTGTAGGTGCTGAGAATACAGGTTTGGACAAGAAAGATGAGGTCCGTATTCTTTTGAAATTTGCTTTTGAGCTAGAAGGCGTGAGAGAAGAGCAACTTTAAGTCATTTACACATATTGAAAGGTCTTTAAACTGAAATTAAAAGTAACATGGCACAGTGCTGGGATCTGTGATTGTTTTTATATTATTTTTTACCCAGAAAGTTAGAAGCAGGTAACCATAAAAAAGGAGTCCCCACTTTCAAAGTAGGAGTGTTAAGAGTCAGTAAATCAGCAAAATTTCCATTCTGATTACATTTTCATAAGAACTTTGTAGTTTCTTTACGGCTTTTAGGAATTAACAACAACAAAATCTACCTGAAATTTTCCTCCTGTTGAGATAGGCCACATCTATTCACGTTGCTCTTGGAACTGTTAGCATCCTGCCTTCGAACACAGAGCTTGGCAAACTTGCTCTGTCAAGGCCCAGACATTAAACCTGGTTGGTTTTGCAGTCCAAAAGACAATATTACACAGGCACTTATATTAATAAAGAGAAAATAATTCTCTACAGTTTTATTTTGATTAATCTAAAAATATAATAATAATGGAGTATAATTTTTTATAACTCAGTTCTACTTCTGAGAAAAATGGCAATTTGGAGGGAAAGGTAACATTTCACCTAATTGGGATCAAATGACAGTATTCCCTTTCATCAAAACCCATTGTAAATGTTCATCTTTTCATGGAATTTTTAATGATATTTTATATATATCATCTTTGAATATATGTCTTTTTACATATATCCTGCCAAATACTATCAGTCCACAACCAAATGCTTTTAATTGAACATATTCATATCTTAAAGAGCATCTATAGACTTCTATTAGATTCACTATCTAGTGTCATTTCTAATGGAAAACTAGGTGGAAGCTCCACTATTACATAACTAAATGAATTTAAAAATATGAAAATTTCCTTTGCACTCACATTGAGCTTTGAAATACACTCCTGGAGATGTAGTTTGAGTTTGGAAAATCTACCTGGTGAAAATTTTTGAGGAACTGAGGATCCTGGTTCTTAACTTTTGACAGAGCATGCAGTGTATAAAGTAGTTTGACATCACTTGTGATTCAAACAGTGTTCATTGCCATCAAAACAGCTTTATCAAAGTGTAAGTTTCGCATTTAAGTACTATTTTGCCTTTTAATTTTAGGCTGAACTTTTTACAAACCATTATCAAGTCTGCAGCAAAAGTTAATTCAGTGCTATATAGCACTTGATAACAGTGGTAGGGGCAGTTCTTCCCTTCCAGAAGAATTTCAGTGTAGACTCTAGGCTTGAAATTTCATAATGAGAACTTACCACTGCGAAGTCATTGAACAGCTGCTTGATAGGACGAGTCAGGATAGCCAGCTTCTATTTCAGATAAAAATTTACGGAACAGAGGATGATTAGGTCCATGAGAGGGAATTGAGGTCACTGTTGACACCACTGATTCAATAAAGCATAATAGACTCGAATATTTTCCTCAAAGTACCTGCCGATGAATAACAGAATGGAAAACCATAAACTTTAAATACCTTATGATTTTATAAGTTTTGTAAATCTGCACAATTAAGCCTTTTAAATTGGTCCATATCTATATTTGCCACTATCAGTTGTACACAGTAGATTCCACTGCAAGTTGTACTGAATTAGTACTTTCTCAGCTTAAAAATAAAATCCTTACCTTTCATCATCACTCAATGCAGATCATTCTTAGAGGCTAATTCTTCGGTCATTTAAAACTTGGTGTGGACTTATCAAAGAAACAAAAACTGGGGAGTGTCAGTAACATCTATAAACTCATCAAGAGCAGAGAAAAACAACTCAAATTCATGCACCATAAAAAATAAGACAAATAGATGATTGGTGTTGCTTCCAATGCAACTCTTCGTGCAACTGTTCTTGCTGAAGGCCAACCATCTTAAGCAGATTTGTTTTCTCTAAACATGTTTCCTCAGCTGCTGCAACCAAATATAATTTAATAATCTTACCATGGGTAAGTGGCTTTTATTGTTTGGCTAATAAAGAAGACAACTGGAAACTTATTTTTGTTGTAGCATATTTTACTTTTTTTGTGTGTGTGAAAAAATTCTATAGACATGAGATGCACTGTTTTAAATTTTCTGGTGTTTCTGAACATTGCTTGTCTGTGAGATGATAACATTGTGATGAGTGCTTAATTTGTTAATGTCAGTGTATATTCTTTAAGCATAAGTATGGTGTCATTTCATATTAAACAATGATTTTCTATCTAATTTGGTACCGAATAATCCATACTGTACTGGGCCTTAAAAATGCAGCATTTGAAGTCTATTCTCCTCTTTTAACTTTATGAATGTGCACTGGTATACAAAATAAATAAAATGTGTTATGGTGACATGTGCCATTGGAAATGCTGCCAAGTTATAACTGTTGTCACAATTTGTAGAGTGCTGAGCAGCAACATGAAGCAATGAGAATGCCACATATATACTTTCTCGTTCCCACTGCTTAACTTCTCTGCAGCTGTAGTGAAAACAGCCATGAACAGTACATGAATGAATGAGTGTTCCTGCCTTCCAATAAACCTAGAATCTTAATCTTTTTTTTCCTTAAAACTCAGTTCCTAGTAACTGGAAGCCTACTTTATTGACCCTGCCGGAGGCCTCATCTTGATACTCTGACCAGTTCCTCCAAGGTGCTGGAGTTCTCTTGAACCTCTCAGTTCCCCATGACTGAAATCCAAAAGCTCACCGCCAGATTCCTTGATGCTTTTCCAGACATGTATTTGCTTGATGCCACTGTGCATTTCTGTCAGCTAAGAAAGCCATTCATTTCTCTGCCTTGATTTCCTTCGTGGACTACCTATTTCTCTGTCTCTCAAATATCCTGGCTTCTTTACCAACCTGATCCATCACAGCTCTCCATTACTGCGTAGTGATGACAACTTCTAAAGAAGCAAAAACACCTACTTTAAAAGCTTCCAAGAGTCATCAAAAATCTGAGTAAAGAACAATAGCCCATTTGCACATGCAAGTCTATCACTTAAAATGCTCTACATTTTCAATCTATCTTTCCAACATTTTCTCTTTCTAAATCTAAGATCGTATTCTGTGCCAAAAGTTTACTATTTATCAAACATACCTTGTTCCTTCATACCTGATCACCTTGCAATGATGTGCCTCCTCATCTCTCAGCAGTGTTTGGTAAGTGCCCTCTTACCCTTGAAGTCTTATCTCATTTGCCATTTCTCCATGAAACAATTCTAGTCTCCTCAAAATGGTGATTATCCCCCCTTATGTTGAACTTACCTAACATTTTGTTTGAAATTTTCTGATAGCACATTTATTCTACATGGTATTAAAATAGTATGGATCCACTCCCCAACTTCCATCAGATCACATACTTCTTCAGGGCAGGGAGATATCGCCCCACATCTTACTTATCTCTCTAAAACGTAAAGTATCTAGCATAACATAGGGCTCATTTTTTAACTGATTGAATAATTGAGAGTAATAAACATGTACTAAGTGCTCATTTATGATATACTAAACACTGGGTTAGGCAGCAGATGTGAGGACCTAAAAGATAACCGTGTCTTAAATAATCTGCACTCAGATGGAAAAGATAAACAAATATGCATAGTTTTTATGCAGGGTTACAAGTATACCTGTGGTACTTAAGAGCAGAGAAGAAGCTGAGTGATAAAGGAAAAATGATGTTAGGTAAAGATGCTGATAAAAAGTGGTATCTGAGCCAAGTTTTGAATGGCTTACCCTAACAGAATGGGAAGAGTGCAGAAAGAAAAGTGATATGTGAGAAGCAAGTTTGGTGTCTCTGAAACAGAGGAGGAGAGAGTCACGGAAAGGAGAGTGTGGACACATTCGAGGGCACATTACCTTGGCATGGAATTGGGTTTCAGACTTAAGGGTTTCAACGAGGGCAGCAGCATGACCAGCTTGGCCACGTAGAAATGCACTGAAAGCAAAACAACTGGAGGCAAAAAAAACAATTTAATGTCATTTCATATTAATAGAAATCACAGATGATAAGGACCTGAACTAATAAGGAGCAGCTGCATATTGGATGAGAAAGGTGATCATTCATATTTAGAAATATACAATTTTTCTTTTGGAAAACAACTGTGTTAGGTAACTAGTTAGACATGAATGACAAGAAGGAACAAAGAAATAGGGGCCCAGCCTGGAGATCACCCAAAGAACATCCTAATGGAGTAAGATTCTGCGTTAACACATGCACATTAGGCAAAGTTATTGCCTACTGTCACTCAGGATGACCTCATTTGCAAATCACCTAGGAAATTCTTTGCATCTAACCATCTCAGCTCAAACATAAGGCAGACTTGCCCACTTCTGGGCCTTTTTTGCTCTGCTAGGCTCTCTCTCAGTGGCCTTTTGGGGCCTTTTAGCCCTTTTGTAGCCATTTTGGCCCCTTTGTGTTGGTTGCAGTGCTGAACTGTTGTGCCTCCTTGGGCCATACTTTGTCTTTCTAAAATATACTTTTAATAAAACTAGTAAAACCTGTGATTTTTCACTGCTATCATTTGAGAAAGAACCAAGGGAAAATGCTAACTACACATCTCTGCCTTCATTATCCTTCTCTCTGCCCACTACCACTGGGGCCACACTGAACCCCCATCAGCTCCAATGGTGACAACTGAAAGATAGGAAAAAAGAACAGTGATACAGTATGATTCTCAAGTGACTATATTTGTTGATTATAATAGAAAATACAAAAAAATAATAATTTTGGGGAAAGATGATGAATTCTGCTTTGAGTATATTGAATTTGAAGAGGCAAATAATTCATAATTACCTGTAGATAGTTAAATTTATTATACTAGATCTTGGGCAAAACATCATAAGTATACAGATATTTTCTTAGGGTTGATCCCAGATTGCCATTTTCCCTGGCAAACGAGGAAACAAAACAGTCAAAGAAGTGGAGGGTTTGGCCAAATAGTAACTGAATGCATAAAATACACGGTCTAGGTTAAAGTCTCTCAAACTCATAGTGCATCTTTCTGGTTATGACAAAATACCCCACTCTCCATCTAGTCTCATATTCCAGTGGAAAAATAACTTTGGTGATACTTATGTGGATAGGAGGCAAGAGAATTAAAATGTTAAATCAAGCTACATTCAGAGAGTGCAATATGCTGATCAGCCCTGCAGCCAGGCTAGGAGGACACCTGAGGCACAAAGGAAGATTTCTGCTGGGATTGCTAACAAGCCATTCCCCACATCTGTGAAGGGGAAACTGAAAAAACAGAGTCTTTAAGTGGCTGCCCTATACTAATAAAAACCCTGCATTCCCTATGGCTAAAACTGTAGGGAACCCATGGCTTAAAGACTGGGCACTGCCAGCAGGCCTTTTAGGCTACATACCCTCCCACTTCCTCACTCACTATATGTCCATATCAAAGGAAATGGGAGAACAGTCTTTAAACTATAACACACAGGAACTAAAGAATGATAGATAAACTGGCTCCCCTGACACTATGAGCTTTTTTTCCTTGTTTTAGGTTTTTGTCTTTTCTTTCTCTAGTATTTGCTTTTCCCTTTCTTTAATAAACGTTCCTTTTGACCCTAACTTTGGCATGTGTTAAATTCTTTCTACATTCTCCACCAAAGGACTCTCTTCTTCTCTCCATGCAGGGCTTGTCTCCCCCTACTCTGGGAAATTTGGCCTGTCCTGCATCAATACAAAATCATGGTGATGCCAAGCACTTAATTGTTTTGTAAAAGATAAACATAGCTATACATTTAATTATGAAGTAGTAAACACACCCTAAAAGATGCCTAATTCTTTTATTAAACTAAATTTTATCATATGCTACAAATATGTTATAAATATCACAAAATTCTCAGGCAGCATAATGCTTATATCACTTTGATACAAATTTTAGGAAATTTTTAATACATGAGTATGGATTTTAAATTGAGTTTTTATAGTAAGAGAGGGGACATCTGAAAATTCAAAGGAAAAGGCTTGCAGAAATTACACACTCCGTTGGTTAACCACACCCTATAGGTCACTGAATGGCCTTCTGGAAATTTGTCACACCTCCATGAGAAAGGATTTGTAAATAGGACTGATGGTTCAGAAATTCTTCCCCACTTGCAGCCAGGCAGGAAACTCCCCCTCCTACCCTGAGTCAGGAGGTGCATGTAGACCCTCAGACAAAGGAATCCTGCACACCTTGCATGGAACACAACTGGGGTATATAATCTGTAAGAAATCTAACTGGAACGAGCTTGTGCCTTTTGCCTCACACACTCTGCTGGCCTAATAAATTCTCCTTCCTCTAACAAGTTATCTGAGCATCCAAATTCCTCCAATGGTTGTTGCTTCCTGCAACAATAGAAATATGAAAATATACATATACTTTTCCACAACTGATATAGTTAGCAACAATTAAGAACAAAATTAGTTGATTATGAGCCAAACCAGGAGACGATTTTTTTCATCAAAGCGAGTACAGTGTACAAAACAACACGTACATCATGTTTGCTTTTTTTTAAAAGACACATAATCCTCGAGAGTGAAAAATTATAAATGTTGAAGTCATTCCAGGACATTAAAAATAATTACGTCCCATATTCAGTTCTAATTTCTTTGTTGCATTCTCTGTGCTCTGATGTCCTGGGTTCCTGAGGCACAATCTTCACTGTTATCTCCAATCTTTTGTAGAAGTATGCAAAGCATCAAATGACTCATACTGATTATTGATCTGAAAAATTAAATACAAATGTTGGTGTCCAGGTTTGTGCTGGTGCGGGGCTAAGAGATTAGTCACAAGTGCAGAAAACCAGTTCTATAAAAAAAACAAACCAAAAGGAAACAAATCAGAACAAGAGATAATTAGTAGAAATATACCCCCCTAGATGGTGTTCACAGGTGGGTTGAGGGGAAATGACTACAAAGCTAGAATATTTGGGAATTGCAAACAGATGACTGCTTGATTACATTAAGATATTATACTAACATATACGACTGTTCCATTGCTGGTTTTTGTGGGTTTTTTTATTCAACTCTAATCTTGCATTAGTAAATACTTTTTTAAAAAAAAATTGTTATAGGCATAGTTTTATTTGGGTGTTTTCTACTTTCTTTTAAAATCTGAACTCTATTTGCTTTATTAGTCCTGTTTAAAAGCTCATTGGTGTTTTTGGAGTGACCCTAAATGCTTCATTAAACTGAGCACATTAATGCATGTGAAATAAATGGAATAAACTGGAATTAGTTTGATGTTTTTCTTATAGTCTCATAAAATATCTTTTTGTCATTGTGTGCTGAAAACAAATTGCCAGTATTCATGGCATAATAACAGAAATTACTCTAAGAATATACAAATGGCCCAGAAATCATAATCGTTGATATCTAATTGTGCTCTGCAGTTTGTACTTATCTACCTGTCAGTGGTAGGGCTTTGTGGATAAACTATAATTCCAACAAGATGGTTCTGATAGAAAAATCTAAAAATCTCCACACTTTCAAAAGAGATGTACAGAGAAATAGATTTGCTTGGTGATTGCAGATATGATCGCTGGCATGAAACTACTCTCTTTTTCTTTAAAAGAGCAATAAACCTGAATATTATTTATATTGAATGGATGTAAATTTATATTTCTTTCAGTATAGAACAGAGGGCATTTTAAGCACTGCAAAATCTACTTTAAAAAATAAAAAAAAAAGGCTTTCAACATATCACTTTCGTGCAGGTTCTCTGTTCAATAAAATTCTGGTTTACTATGATTCTGAAGAGAGACTTTTTAGGCAAAATAATATTAAAATGCATGCCATTTTAGTTTAGATGTGCCTATTTGGATTCACAGCATGCTATAGCTAAGTATTTGATTGCCAGTGTAGTGTAGGAAATTGGTTTGTAAAAGCCATACTGGATTTTCAAGCTGAGACCAAATGAAGGTATTACCATTTGGGTTATTTCGAAAGGACTGAATACATCACCTTTACTTTGTTTTCTTGGGGCTTTGTTAGCCATTCTCTCTTTCTATCACCACCCCCAACACACATTCACACACACACACACACACACACACACACACACACACACACACACACACACACACATTCTGAGAAGCAGCAACACAGAATTGAGATAAAGAGCTTGCATTTGGAGGTAGCTAAATATCAGTTCTAGCCCTGTCCAATTGTTGTTCTTCAGCCTGTGAAAATAACCTTTACAGACTAGTTTTCTAATTTGATTATATAATCAATGCTTTTTGCAAGTAATTTGTTTCAGGCACCAGAACTATCTAGAGAAGTAAATAGAATGCAGGTCATTGTCCAGTGTGCAGCCACTATCAGCATGCTTGTGATAGGGGATGCCACTTTTAAATTCTTAATCTTATAGCAGGAAATGAAAAGGGACATCTCTTGCAGAATTCTTAATCTTTTTAGTAAACCTAGTTTTCTTCCTTTGTTTGGGAAAAAGGCCCTCTCTCTTAAATTCTGGCTATTGATAAGGGTCAACTGCCTCATTGTTAGCAGAAATAGTTAGGCCAGACAAGGCCCTTAGAATCTGAGAGGGAGGGGACTTTAGGCCAAAGATTTTCTTTTTTACTCTTTAAGAAATATATTAACCAAGTCTGTTTCCTTTTACTCACTTAATAGGCAAATCAATAATAGAAATAGATATATGATTTAAATAACAAGCTTGTACATTCTTTTTCTTGTCTAGGGACTGAGGGGAAAGAGCTTTTTTCAGCAGAAAACCCAAAACCCCACCCTGACTGAGGCAGAAAGGGAAAGAGCTTTCTGAAACCCCAGTAGGCAGGGACAACAACCCTTCTCAGCAGGAAGCATATACAGAAGAGACCTTCTGTCCCTCAGCATCCATACTAATCATAAGGCGGATTGTGGCTCTCAGAAAAGAGGTAGGCAGGAATGTTAGGGGGTTTGGGTTCTGCCTGCAAAGACACTGAGGTTATCCTATCCTAAAAGGGGTCCACCCTAATCCGCCCACAATTAAGCAAGCCAGAAGACATATTTTGTAACTCATACAAAAAAAAACAAAAAGACAGAGAATTTGGTACCAGTTTAAGCCAGTTACTGGCATCTACACAATGAAGATCCAATGACCTTTAACTCACCTGAGCTTCAGTATACTATCATTATAATATGATGCATATACCCGAAAATTCATTAATACCATTATAACAGACTGAATTCTGGGAACGAACATGCGCAGAAAGCAAATGATGAGTCACTGAGTCCTGTCAATCTTCGCTGTCAATCAAGAAAGCCCACCCCTCTAAGATCAAAGGAACCACCACAGCAAATAGGGATGAAAACCCCAAAGACTTTGTTACCAGGCCTTTTGAGCCACACTTCTCCAGCTCAGGTGCGCTTCCATATCTGGAAGTATACTTTCCCTTCTCATAAAGCTTTTCTTTTCTATTGCATTTCTTGCTCAGTTCTTTGTTCAAGACATCAAGAACCTGGACGATGTACCAGGAGAGGATCTCCACTCCCCGGTAACACATGGACTGTACTCCAAGGCAACTAGGAACAAATGCTCCACTCATCAGATTAGTCTTTCTGACTTTATTCAGACAAATATGATGGTGGCGTGGTAAAACTACCTTTCTCACAGGTTATTAAGAGATCATATGTGTGAAAAGAATTTGCAAATTCTCACACACGACACAAAAAATAGCAAACTGCACACAATCATCAGTCTTTGTGCTTTTGTGAGAACTTTATCAAAGAAAAGGGACTAAAGCTATGTATTTTCATCCAAAAATTATCTACCAGCTGACCTTTCGAACACTTCTAAGTCCCTAACCTTGTTATTTCAATAAATAACATCATTTTCCTTTAATGTGTATACTTATCTTTGAATCCAAATAAAATTTAGTTGTCTCTATTGTATTGCTCAAGTTACATAGTGTATTGAGAGGAAAAAAAATAATATTTCTGAGTAGGAAAAAAATAGTTTTCCACCTCCTGTAGTCCTCTCCTGTGTCTCTTATACCACTCAAACAAAACACACAGAACACACGATTTCTGACATTCTAGTCACCAAATGTGTGGAGCTCTTTCTCCACAAGGAATTTGGAATCCCACCATTTAACTCAACTCTAACACTATCTACTCAGAGTGTCAGATTCCATGGGTTAAGGGCTCAGTCCTACAAGAGCTGCCACCCTACTTCAGTTGCCAATCACAAGCAGTAGGTCTCCAGAGGTTATTATTTCAAGTAGGGCAGTCATAAAATCCTTTTCGAGAAACTGACTTTTAAGTAGAAAACTAAATTAAAAATTCAGATGGAAAGAATTTGTGGCGTGATTGTCTCAGGTCAAGAGGACAGGCGAATGGCCTTAAAACACTGTACATGTGTACGTGTGTGTGCATGTGTGTGTGTGTATTTGTGTGTGTGTGTTTTAAAATTAAATATTCTAAGAACATTAAGCTAATTTGTTTGTATGGCTGGTGTGGTGTGAGGTTAAGAGTTGTAACAGATATGACAGAAACTGGGCAAGTTACAGACTATACAAGGCATGTTGTACTATGTAAAAGTATGTGGCTATCATGGTAAATTTATCGTGGTAAATTCTCAGTGGAGGATTTTGAGCAGAGAAAGAGAAATGCCCTGGTTAATCTTTTAATCTGCTTTATCTATGGCTTCTGTGTAGAGAATGGGCTGTGGAAGGCAAGAATGGATTCAAAAGTCATTTTGAGTTGCTCAGATGGAAGGTGATAGCTTCAACTGAACTGTCAGTAACAGAAATAATGAGAAGTATAGGACATGACATAATTTTAAAATAATTTCAAATTAATGATACAGAAATGAAATTGAGAAAAAGAGCTTACCCCTTAT
This sequence comes from Macroglossus sobrinus, assembly GCA_004027375.1. NCBI lineage: Eukaryota > Metazoa > Chordata > Mammalia > Chiroptera > Pteropodidae > Macroglossus > Macroglossus sobrinus. The sequence goes on from PVKZ01005347.1 coordinate 39,493, forward strand.
TACTGACAAGTTTTAGATTAAGTGCAGCTGTGTAATAATATCATCATTTTATGACATATGGAAGACCAAAAACATGAGACATGGGTGAAGGGTAAAATTAAAATATTTCCTCTAATTTGAAGAAGCTGTTAGGTAGCTAGTCAGACATGAGCAACAAGGGGAACAAAAGAATAGGGGCCCAGCCTAGAGACCACCCAAAGAACACCTCAAGGGCAGTAGAATTCTGAGTACACACATGTGCACTAGGCAGAGTTATATAGCAGCCAGATGTCAATCAAAATGACCTACTTGCCAATCACCTGGGAGTGCCTTTGGAACTACCCATCACGGCCCAGATATAATGCAGACATTCCTACTTATGGGTCCTTTTTGCTATGTTGGGGCTTTTGTGTGGCCTTTTTGCCCTTTTAGTGTACCCTTTGTGTTGTTTATTCTGGTTACAGTGCTCAGTTACAGCTCTTCACTGGAACCATGTACGTCCTTGGGGTATTTTTTTGTCTTCCTAAAATATACTTTTAATCTTTTCTAAATCTCACTGACCTGTGATTCTTTGCTGCATTGGTGACGAAGAACTGAGAAAAAATGCTAACCACACTTCTGCACCATATTATCCCTCTCTCTGTCCCTTGCCATTGGGGTGACACCGAACTTTGATCCAGCTCCAGCGGTAACAAAGCTATTGAGACATCCAAGTCAAGATGCTCAGTTATGTGAACCTAGAGACCTAGAGGCTAAGGGCAAGGTCTGAAGATATCAATTTGCAATCATCAGCCTATAGCATTTAAAGCCATGAGAGCCGAAGAGGATACCAAGGGAGAGACCATAGATAAAAAAGAAAATCAGAAGGCTGAGTTTTGGGGCTCTCGAACATTGTGAGCTTGGTAAGTGAATTCAGCAAAGGGCACTATAAAAGAATAGCTAGTTAATTAGAAGTTAAAATATGAAAAAGCCAAATTAATATGTATTTCAGCAAGAAGAAAATAACATTGCTAAAGGCTGCTGAGATGTAAGTTAAGATACTGAAAAGTGACCATTGGACGTGGAAAGATAGAGATAACTTATGAGTTTAACAAGAGACACAGGAAAAAATGAAGGTTAAAAAAAGTGAGTATGGAAATTAATTTTTCTAGAGACATGTTTAGTAGCTTGAACAGAAGAAGGACCTGAACAAAGAATCAATCTTGCCTTGTCAGTTGTGATTGATATTATAGATAAGTAAACAAAAACTATGTCACTGTAGCTTAAACAAGTATGGGATTATTTATCTCATATTACAAGAAGTCTACTGGTAGGAAGTTTTAGGAGTTGGTTCAGCAGATTAAACAGTGTCAGGACTATGATTCTCTTAACATTTTCCTCATGCTCCCAAGATGAGAGCTGTTACAGTAATAGTCAGATCAGAAAAAATAAAGAGCAGGAGAAGAAGCAATAAATAATGTATTCTTAGAATTAAATTTTTTTTAATCAGTTAAGAAAATTTCTCTAGTAACTGTCCTTAAATTCTTTCTCTGACAAAATCAGGTCACATGCTCCACATTGCAGTTGAATTGTAAGAATTAAAATATTTTTTTTTCTACCTTCTATAATGCTCTAAATTGCAAACTTTGTATTCCATACTAACTTCTTGTCAGGTCAACTTGAAATATTTCAGGAGAGAAATTCCTACTTAGATGATCTATGCACAGATTTTTTTTTCCCCTCAAATAATTAATGAAAAGCAACTAAGTAACAGATACTACTCTAAGTTCCACGGACAACATTATACTAAAAACAAAATTCTCAGCAGTGGCAAAAACAGACAATAAACAAATAAACAAGGGGATAGTGAGAGATGACAAGCGCTGTGTTAATGAAAATGGTCAGTCTTCCTTAAAGAGTTGATATTCCTATAGATATATGATTAGAGCAAAGTATCTACAAAGGTATTAAAGTGGACCATGCTTTATATGCTTCAAAGATAGTAAAAAGAGTATACCTAAATGGAGTGATAAAAAGAAGAATGGTAGAAAATATGAATGGATAAATCATCTAGATCTTTTTCACATGTGATAATGAAATCATATAGATTTTCTTAAGACATGTGGTGCTCCAATCTCTGCATCTTTCATTGTGTGGTATTCTTGATTTGTGTCTAGGCCTATTCTCTTCTTATAAGGACTTAATTAGGGCTCACCTTGCTCCAGTATGGCCTCATCTTAGCTAATAACATCTGCAATGACCCTATTTGCACCATAAAGTCACATTCTGAGATACTGGGGGCTATAACTTCAACATATCTATTGGGGGAACACAACTCTACCCATAAAAATTATGTTATAAAGAATCAACATTTGATCCATTTTTTATTCTAATGACCATCATTTAGCTACTATTATAGCTTAATTTTTATATGTGAGGTAAGTGAAAAGTATGTTTATAGTAGTTTCATTTTCAGATAAAATTACATTCTAAATGTTTCATGTAATTTAAATTTTTTAATATTTAGTTGAAAATATTCTCCATTTGCATTAGATTTATTTTAATGACTTTTAGAGTGTACTATTACTCCCAGATATAGAGGACAAATTATTATCTGACTCAATGTACTTAATCTTAATCTTTAAATGAATATCAATTTTGTAACTGTATAGATAAAAATAAGCCTAATACATAAATAAATATCTTCTGTTTTTGGACAGTAAACTGCTGAGTTAAATATAATATGAAATAAAAATAGAGATTGAGAGTAAAATTTCTCTATCAAAAATAGAAAATAAAATGATCAGAAGAGATTAACAAAATTATCCTTATTTTTTCTTTTGGCTTATCAGCTTGGAAGAATGGTTTCTATTCATACAAAATAAAATTGAATTGCACTGTCAGATGCATCCAATATCCCATAATTAACACATGTATATTACTTGGAATAGAGAACAGCTAAATGTTTCATCTGGGCTAAAGAAATAATGTTAAAGTACAATGAACTTATGTATCTGTTCTTGTACTGACCTAAAGTATACCTAGCACCATTTTTCATATCCTTAGGTTAAGAGGCATACTCATTGTTTCATTAACCTAAATAATTAGAAAACCAGAATACAATATGACTATGACTTAAAAACATGGTAAATTATTAAAACTCACTTAAAGATGAGAAAGACCATAGTTCAACATATTAACATTTTAATAAAATCTTTAAAATGAAAACAACCAAAATCCAGATTGGAGAAATTATCCAGAAAAAGTGGTACTCGTATGATGAATTTCTTTAACCCTGGACTAGGGAAAAGGTAAGTGTCATTTTGCAAACCTCATTTATGAGTGTTAACTCCAACATGGTGAGAATATGCCAGATTGGCCACCACCCTCCAGAGAAATTCAAATAAAGTCCATGCTTACATCTTGCTTCTCACATTAGTCGATACTTAGCTACTCCAAAAATCTCTATCTTAAACATACACTGCCTTTCCTTGAGTTGTTTTTAATTGGCTTTACTATTGCAATCTGATATAGCAAACCACAGCAGACACATTGTGTTCATCTTAATGGTTAATTTCTAAAGCCTCATTTTGAGGATCCAGTCAGTGAAAGGAGCAATAGGTTCAGATGAAGTACAGATATATTTAACATTTGGAGTAAACTATATTAGTTAAGCAATCTTTCACATTTGCAGAAAATAACTACTAACTAAATGTAAAAAATGCACTAACAAAGAGCCTTATCGGCAGCATCATCCCCATGTATATCTTCAATAATTCCACTCAGAGTTGTCTTAAAATGAGACAGATTGTCATAATATTTCTTTAGATGGAGATGGGTTAAAATAACAAAATAACAACCATCGCAAATATCTCTCTTAAATTACATTCTGTTTTAAAATGCAGTTAGCTTTTAATTTTTTTCAGTGTTTTAATAAAATGCCATATCTTTTAGAAACATCAGAATGAATAAATAGGTGTCAGGTTGCTTAAACAACTAATCACAGATGTTCAATCCAAACCTTTCTCTTTGTTGCCAAATTTTAACTACTTATAGTACTGTTGTATTCACATTATTATTGTTTGACTTAATATATTGTCCCAGAATAATCTGAAATACATACACTAGCTAGGAAAGTCACAGCTGATTATGAAACTCAGGCAACATATTGCAGAGTTTCAGAGACAGCTTTCTTTCAGAGGCAGAAGCAGGCCTCTGAAAGAAGTGAATGAGAAAAGGCTCTCTTCCTACCATCTCCAAGTTCAAATGTGAGCAGAGTGGGCATGAGAATGTGCTCCAGAGCTGTGTTCCACCAGGCTGTAAACAGAAATAAGGTATTGTCTCTTCTGCTAGACTCTATCTAGCAGGATAAGCAAAAATGGACATTCCTGCTATTTTCTTCCTTCTTTTCCTCATATTTATTTAGAGTATTTGTTTATAATTACCTGTGTATATTATGCTTCCTTTATTCTTCACTGTGGAGAATAAGCCATTTTATTTGTGACTGTTCTCTAGATAAGTGGAATGTACTTCTGTAAGCAGTAAATTAAACATTAAAAAATGTTTTTTGCAAGTCATGTTTCTAAAACATACTACACATTTGTCTGCCTTTGAAAGCACAGTATACAATTTAAGGATGCCTCAGAGAAATTTCTGGAGTAGTAACAGCTTTTCATCTTGAAAATTCTTCTGCTTCTTGCTTATATTATTACCATGCAAAACAAGGATAGGAAATCGCTATGATTCATCTGCAACAGTCTTCTCTGCCCTATCACAACCCCGTCTGGGATGGGAGCTCTCACTGGTTGTGTGGTCTGGCTATGCATAGTGAAGTTGGGAGTGAGGGGAAATGGAAGCCTTGGCACAGGAGGAAACAAACCACGTGTGCTTCTACATGAGCAAAGAGAAAAATAAAGAAGCACCATCCCCCACATGTAAGTCTGATGAAACTGGAGCAGAAGCAGGGATTTTCAGATTCAGAATATTAAGGGATAATTCTGTGGATGAGGAAATGCTGTGGATGGGGATCATGAGCTGTTTCCTGCCTTAGACTCCATGGGAGCTGAACCCTTTCCTGTGAAAATATTTCTAATCAAACAAATGAACCCGCCAGTGGCATACAAACTAATACAAAGAAGAACTGATGAGAAAGCCAGAAGCAACTAACATGACACTAAAGTTCTCATATTAGTGTCAATAGCAAAGTAATGACAATGTATCAACACACTGATGATGCAGCTTATTTAAAACCACAGGGAGGAAGAAGCGAATATGTAGTTTTACTAATTTTATTATTTTAACATAAGAAATACCCAGATACTTTTTCTCATTATCTTAGGATGAAGCACAAATCTGAATAAGCAGGTTTCAATTCTGTGGGAACTTTAAAACAGCTAAAATCTCCTTCTTCATTCCTGGCATATCATGTCTCTCTGGAAAACCATTATTATTCAGAAAGATTATTTGTCGAGAAAAAGATGAGTGATTAGTGATGGTCAAAAATGTTAATAAAACATAAAACTATTAACAGAACAGTTTCAGATATCATAAAATAAACTTGTTATCAGCTCACCTCTGACTTTTTATTTATAGATTCCAATTTTAGAGATAAATCTGCTTCCAGGCTCTTGATCACTTTATAAACCTTGAATTTATTTCTGTTAACAAACTGGTTTCTCTAACTTGTCTTGAGCATTTCACATTGTTCTACACGCCTTAGTGATTACATACACCTACCCACGTACAAACAATATTTGGTTAAGAATCAATTTTGGCAGTTTGATCATTCTTCTCTAGAAGTGATGACTGTAAATCTATGTAAGCAAAAGCTTTCAATCAAACACATATATGCAGAAGCTTTATCTGGTGAGATGAAATTGACTTCTTAGGTATTGCCATGTCTTGAAATGTCAGTTAAAAATAATTGTCCTAGTGAACAACTAACTGCCAAACCTATCACATGTTTCTTTAACTCAGTGAATGGCATGCAAAGTTGTACTCACGAGTTATCTTCATTGGAAATATATTGCATTTTAAAACATTAAATAATTGACTTATGTCATCCCCATAAGACAATATTCATTGAAAATTTTAATGAGAACTGAAGCTGAAATCCATGGGAACTTCAGGAATCTCATCTGTACAGGTAAGTAGTTGCTAAAGATTGTCCTTTGACTCCTCTGTTTACCAATAGCCTGGTGGCTAACTGCTACAATAGCTTTCCTACTTGTGTTTGTTCATCCTACTTGTATCCCACTCCTTCCTAAGATTCTTCACAGCCTGTCTTATATACCCCATCAAATTATTTTCTATGGAAAATATGTTGAAAATGTCACATACCTGCTCAAACCAGCAGTGGCTCATCATTTATCAGGACAATTTGTCTTCATGATGAGAGTCAATATAACTTTCCATTATGGCAATCTTCAGATGTGGAATGTTCTCTCCCTTCCTTTCTGCCAAACTCAGCACTAGATTTTACTTACTGTGTACTTGCTACAAGACAAATTTGATGGTTGTAGTTCTGTTCAATTACATTTCCTAAGGACTTTTTTATGCTCCATGAGTCTCTCTTTCTCACAATTTTAAATTTTGAAATAACATTCTATAAACTTTTCTCTCCCAATCTAATATGAAAATTTCTTCAAATCTGAATAAGAGTCTTTCTCTTTGATTTTGTTTTAGGTTTTCCATTTCTCAGTAAGAAGATGTTAGCATATATACTTTACTCTATCCAATTATTTTTAAGCTGTATGTGCCTTTATACAAAAGTGGGTTTATAGTAGACAACATATAGTTGTTTTGTTTTTTTGATCCACTCTGACAATCTCTGTTTTTTGATTGGTGCATTTAGACCACCAACGTTCAAAGTGATTATTGATATCCTGGGATTAATATTTACCATGATTTTTATTATTTTCTTTATATTGTTCTTGTTTTTTTGTTCTATTATTGTTTCTATTCTTTTTCTGACTTTTGTGGTTTTAATTTTTCTCAACTTAAGTCATGTTTATACTTAAAATTTTTTTTAAATTATTTTCAGTGGTTCCCTAGAGTTTGTAATACACATTTATAGATAGTTCAGTCCATTTTCAAATAACACTATACCACTTCAAAGATAGTATGACTAATTTATAATAAAATAATTCTAATTTCTCCCTTATCTCTTGTATCATTTGTCATATATTTCACTATATATAAGCATAAACATGTATATATACATAATATATATAAACATACATAATCAAATACAATATGAATATTATATTGAACAAAATGTTATTTGTCAGATTAAGGATAAGAAAAATAATTTTTTATTTTATCTTTATTTAGTCCTTCTTCAATGTTTTCCCTTTCTTACAAAGATCTGAGTTGCATATATATGTTGTTCCACTTTTCTCTAAAGGATTTCTTTTAAGTTTTTTCAGAGGCAGGTCTAGTGACAATGAATGCCAAATTTCTTTTTTATTTTCTTCTTTACTTTTGAATAATAATTTCACAGGATGCAAAAATGTAGGTGGGTGATTTTTTTTCTCTCAACACTTTATTTCATGCTACCCTCTCTAGCTTGCATGTTTTCTAAGGAGATGTCAGATGTAATTCTTATCTTTTTCTTTTATAAGTAAAGTGTTACTTTCTTCTGGCTTTTGACAGCTTTTATTCTTTATCTTTAATTTTCTATAATTCTAAATGATAAGCCTGCATATAATTTCTTTTGTTTCTTTGTTTTCATTTTTCTTTCTTTCTTTTTTTTTTTTTTTTCCTTTTTTTTTCCCAGCTTATACCCAGCTTGGTGTTCTCTGAGTTTCCTAGATCTGTGGAATTGTATCTAACATTCTATTGGGAGAATTCTCAGTCATTTTTGCTTCAAATATTTCTTCTTGTCCTTCCTTTCTCTCTTCCTCTTCTGATATACCCACTATGTATATGGTATACCTTAAGTAGTGGTCCCACAGATCATGGATATTCTGTTCTGGTTCCTTTTTTCTTTTCTTTACTCTTTGCTTTTCAGTTTTTAAGGATTCAGTTGATATACCTTCTAACTCAGAGATTCAGCTATAGTCAGTTACTAAAAAGCCCATCAAAGGCATTCTTACTTCTGTTATAATGTTCTTTATCTAAAACAGTCTTTTTTTGATTCTTCATTAGGATTTACATCTCTCTGCTGACACTATCCATCTCTTCTTATACGCTGTCTACATTATCCATTAAAACCTTTAAGATATTAGTTATAGCTGTTTTAAATTCCCAGTCTTATCATTCGAACATCCCTGCCATGTCCAGTTTTGATGCTTTCTCTGTCTTTTCTAATTGTGTTTTGTTGCCTTTTGATATGCCTTGTAATTTCTTTTCTTGATAGCTGAACCTGAAGTATTGGCTAAAAGGCACTGCTGTAAATAGACCTGTAGTGATATGGTGCTGAGGTGGAGGAGGGAGGAAGCCTTTGTTAGTCCTGGAATCAGGTCTCAACCTTCTGGTGCGCCTACGCCTCCTCGACTGTGAACATCAAAGGTGTTTCTCAGATTTTTCACCCCCATTATATGTGACAGGATGGCTAGACTGGGCTGGGATTGGGTTTTCCCTGCATCAGTTAGGCTTTGATAACAACCCAACAAGTTAGGCTCTGGGTAACCAGGTTCCCCTGAGGGCAGGCCATGTTAAGAACAGAGTGCTCAGGCATGTTTCAGAATGTTTTGTTTTCTCTCTCTCTTTTGAAGCCTGCAGAGGTTTTTGTCTGATATTAACTATGGAAACCTGGTAGCTACTGGAGATAAAACTCATAATATTACAGGTCCCCTTCTCCATGACCAGGTCTCCACGGAGTTTTTAACTCAGAATTGTCTACACTGAGCATCCAGGAATTCACACCAATTGCAGTTCAAGTTTTCCTACTGAGGCTCTGATTCTTGTGGTGGTTTCCACTACTGAGTCTCTGTTCTGGTGAGCCCTGACTCCCTGTATTCTCCTGTCACTTTGTCCAGTCTCGAGGGCAGTGGTTTGCCCTGTGTCTTCCACATTCTAGAACTCATTGCTTACAGTGAATTTTAGTCCAATGATGTGATAATCTGTCTGCACAGATAAGGGCTTTTTCTATGAGATAGTTGAACATTTTGGAGACGTAGAGCAAGAAGAAGAAGAAAAAAAGAGCATGTTATTCATCTGAAACAAATGAACATAAAAATACTCCAGAAGGCAAGGACAAACTGGAAACTTCTCAATTCTAACTGAGCCTGTTTTATTCTAATTATCTACCCCAGTACTTCAAGTTCAACTCTTACGATCAAGTCCTCTTTCCTATACCTTCTCTCATTTCATTTGTCTTTAGTTTTTTTTAATATATAACATTATGTTAGTTTCAAGTGTAAAACAAAATGATTCGATACCTGTATATTTTGTGAAATGATCACCACAGTAAGCCAAATTGACATATCACAACATACAGTTAGAAATTATTTTTCTTGTGATGAGAACTTTTAAGATTTATTCTCTTAGCAACTTTCAACTATGCAATACAATATTATTACATCCTAACTATCTTCATTTTCTATGCAGAGGAATAAGCTTCAATAAGTAATAGCCTAATGGGCTTTTCCATTGCAAAGAAAATTTAAATTTAAATTTAGGAGGATTTTAAGGCAAACAGCAGTAAAAATGATTTCAAACATGTTGCCTTCAAAGCAAATGTGCAGCTCTATAAAATGAGTTGTCTTTATATCACATTTTTCTTACAAGGAAAATTTGTTATGAGATGACTATCACTTAAAGTCCATATTCTTTGCTCAAATGAAAGAAAACGAAATTATTTAGATGAAGTTTGAAAGACCAGGAGATAATCTGACAATGAAATTTTGAATTGAATTTTTTCTGATATGCTTTAATCACACTTGAGAATAAGTCTCTCCACCCACTTGTGGTAAAAGCTTCCTTCTACACAAAAGAAATAAATGGATTTTAAATAAGAAGAGTTTTAGACTCTGCTATCTCCCAGTCTGTTTAGAGAACTAAACAACTAAATAACACTACAGATTTGCTTAGTTCAAGACTAAGTACATAAAAAGAGAACAGATAGTCAAAGTACTTAAATAGACTCCTAAACTAGAGGCACCCATTTTTACAGCTTATTATTAAAAACAAACAATAAAAACAATAGGCAAATGGCACTTACCTTGCTCCTTTGAAATCATACTTATAAAAATGAAATGAAAAAAAAACAAGCCCAAAAGACTCACCTGATTTCAGATTTTTTTTAATCCAGTGGCCTTTTAATTTCACAAAACTCTTTTTCAGAGTAACTTTATCTTCCAAAATCTAGAGACCAAAAGTCACAAAGTCATAGGTTTAGATTATACAGGTCCTCAAACATAGTGTGATCAATGCAAAATAAGAAAAAGCCATCTCTCAGTTTTGGACACTACTGTTGCCTTAATCATATAAAATAGCAATGAACCAACAGGCAATGGGCACCTTCTATGCACAACCAACTGTTCTTGATGTGAAATTACCTTGGTTTAAATTAGTTTTATTTCCACATTCAAAAATGTATGCATAACCAATTATAATTAAAAACTAAACAATAAGTACTATCATAAAACTATTACTGTGTAAGAACAAAGTAGGGGATATCATTTAAGATATAATTTTAAAACTAAAGTTAGCATATGTTTATGTTTTAGTATAATCTTCTTTTGCAGTTATATAAAGCCTAAGTGTGAACGATTTTGTGGATATAGTCTGCAACTTAATGGAACTAGGAATGGCCAATTTATCTATCAACAACACTGGAGACCTAAAGCATCACTCATGTGAGCCCCCTAGAACAATTTTTTCTTCTCAATCTTACTATTTATTAATCTCTTACTTCAGTGTTGAAAGCTTAGCTGAGTAGAATGTAACATGATAAATCATAGTAGACATATTTCAGAAAAGATATAAATAAAATACCTATATATACTTATAGAAATTTGCTATAGATTTCTATTTCAGAAATGGAACAATATAATGTCACAAATTTATCTTCTCCCTTATGGAGAAACAGTCATTTCTTTTTATAAATATAATAAAACCTCTCATTTTTAGATCCCTAGGGGCCCTCTATGTTCATTAGCAAGCACCTAAAAACCTCCAAATCACCATGGTTTCTTTGTTTGGTTTGTACCCAAGGGAAGGAAAAAAACTGTCTCTGTCTCTGTTTTTCCCCATATTAATTGAAATAACCTTTGTTGCCTCTCAAATTCCATAAGCATTTTATTGAGCACCTTCATCGGGAACCTCTCTTATGACATGTGTTTCTTCACTGAGCATTTATTAAATACCTGTATTTGCCAGTAATGTGCTATGATTAGAAACTTATGTCAAAAAATTTTGAAGATAGGTTCCATAGCTCACCTTTACTAAGATGGAATAAAGTTCAGGCACAGCTGAAGTAACTTACCACAGGTCCTGTAGACAGCAAGTGATAAAAAAGACCCAACTCTCCAGATACATGTAACACAGCACCTTGTACTCATCAATGTTCTATTTAGAAAGAAAACATCTTCCTAAACATTTGCTCATTCTGATATCAAAGATACCAAAGGCTGTGGGACCACAGTCGTAGTAATTTTCCTATCTGTAGGACAAAATATTCTGAAAAGGGACATAAAGACCAGACAATGTATCTTACTTGACCACTTCTTCCCCCAAAAAAAGCTTTTGCTTCAAAGAAAAGGAAAAATTTGAAATCATAAATCACAGTGAATGGTAAAAGGTATATTTGTGTGTGAATATGTGTGTGTGTTTGATTTAAACCTCACACATCATTCATAAAAGCCTATAGAACTCTGTTAAATGCTGCAAAACTAAAGCTCAAAATTATAAGTATGTTAATTTGTGAAAGGCAGTGAATATAACCAGTGCACAGTGTTGTAGCCAATGAACCTAGAGCTGGGTCTGGTTCTTGCAAGCACTCAATAAATACGTTTTGAATCAAATTGAACCCAGTTAAATGCAATATCATATTTCTTTTTTTTTGCAACAGATTTTAAAAAGCACCATATTAAATATTTAATTTCTAGCAAAACATCAGGACATTACCTATTGTATATATAATAGAAAAAATCATAATTTAGTTTACCAACTGAACATATGGTAACCTTTACTTAAAATGCATGAAGAAACTGCATTGCTAGGTATACTCAAAATTAAGGCAATAATGAATAACAGATATAGTTAGTGGTCAAATCTTCTCTCTAATTGCAATTCTAATCCTTCCTATGGCTGAACTTTATTCCACAGATCTAATATGTAAGTACTTCTGGTAATGAGAAAACTATCACATACTTTCTCACTTATGTGTCTGAGGCCTCTGTGATACAGAGAGGTAACAAGGCTTGAGAAAATTAAAACTCTCTTTGAAGTCAGGGAGTTGACAGTATGAATCTCTGCTATGTCACTTACATCCTTGGTGGGCCTGGGCTAATATTATTTTGGATTGTTATTATTTTACAAATTAGTTTCTATTGCAGACTCTGGTGAAATTTGACAGAAGTGAGGATGATAAGGCTTGTTTAAGGTTCTTTTAAGGAAATTGGAAAATTAAACTAGAATAAAAATCTTGGAACGAAAACTGTGGACTCAAACACGTGTTTCAGACATTCACCAACATCAAAGACAATGGTGCTATATTATCCTAAAGATGCTGCTGAGCTTATCCCAATGTTAACACACATTATGACAACATTGATGATGTCCTTGGAGGTAATATGCATTTAGTTTTCCTCTTCACAGTTTGAGTGCACTGTGTGTGAAATATGCATGTGTTTATAAAATGTAGATCTAATTGAATTAGAATGAGCTTGTTTCTTCATACATTGAACACCTGTTTACATAGTGCCATGCAGAGCAGGTTCCATGGCTAGAATTTAAAAATAAAGACTTTGTTATTTCCTGCACCTTCTTTACTTTTAACAGATCATATATTTCTTCTTAGTTGGTCATATTTTAAAACGAGGATTTATTGTTCCTCTTTACTTGGTGGTATTTGAGAGAGTGTCCATTCATGAATGAAAGCTTCCCAGATAACTATACTTGTTAAGCCACCAAAATGGATCTGGGTTGCAAAATACACATACGGTAGACTAATTTCACAGGTTTTTCATATTCTTCTCCCAATTTCTCATTTCAGTCATCCCTTTCAATGACTGAACTCACATCTTTTGTTTTTCTTTCTGATTAATGTAGCAAAAATTTTTCTTGAGTAGCAGATAGTGAAGATAGACAGTACATAAATAATCTCTTCAGCTTTTGAAAGGCAGAAATCTGTAAGAAAAATTCTTTCCAAATACTAATAATGTATTTTCCTTATTTTAGAAGCAGTTATTCTTTGGTCTATCACCCATTTGGCTCATTATGTCATCATTTTTACATATGTTGTATAAAAGTTTAATGACACGCTTGTTTTAGGACTGGTGTTAATCTGTACCTAATCTAGAAGAATCACAATAACTTAAAATATGTTTTGTAGCTTCCACTTGACCCCCTCTAAATTCTACTTACAAACTTACCAGTTCTTTATTTAGTCATCTATTTTTACCTCCTATACCTTACCATGTAAAGCTAGGATCAATGAGCTAGCATGTTCAATATTCTTCCTTGAGTTTTCTTAAGCCAAATCAAGAGTACCTGAGGTGTATTTTCTGTCTTCCTAGTTGCTGTATGCAATTATTTTTGCCAACTATTTTGTAACTATATCATTTGGATTATCAATTGTCTAGCCTCTAAGACCAATTTCTTCACCATGTTCCTACATTGCTAAAATTTTCTTTTCCATTTTTCTAGCTTCAACCAGCTCCTCAGTTCAATGTTTTTATTATGATAATTTCCCATTTCAAAAGCCAAATTCTATATTAGTTATTTTTACTGTATAACTGACAAAGAAGGGTGATTTAAAACAATAATTATTTTTATTATTCACGTGTTTATTCATCACATAATTGTGCTGTGTGATGGGTTAAGCTCTGCTAGTCTCAGCTGGGATCTGTCATGTGCCTGTGGTCACCTGGCAGGTTGTCTGAGAACTGGTTGGTTAAGGAAAGTCACATTCACATGTCTGATCATTGGGTGGCTGGTAGCTGAAACAACGATAGTGATGGTACCATATGAGTAATGTCATCCAGAGTTTATTCATATGGTGGTAGCAGAGTCAAGAAAAAAGCAAAAGTACAAATGTCTATGGTGGCCTAGGCTCAGAACAGGTACACCGTCAGTTCTGCCACATTCTATCAACAAAAGGAAGCCTCAGTGTCAGATAAGATTCAAGAGATAGACAAGTGCATATCACCTTTTGGTGGAAGAACTGCAAAAACATATTGCAAAGTGTGAAGACAGAGAGGTGTGAAGAATCAGGGCCATTTTTGTAAGCTGCTCATTGCTAAGACTACCAATATCTGGAACTTAATCGACATTTATTTCACAGCAATTTCTAAATTGAGTCTTCTATTTTACAGAACTATTATTTAGAATATTTTATAGTTTATGCTCAACTTGTCATTTAGATTCTGAGAATAAAATCTAAGGTGTTTTAGATATTCTAAATTTTGTCATGAATTTAAAATTAATGGTAGGAACTAAAAAGCAATATTCAGAGTGAAAACTACAATTATTAAGAGTGATAATCTAAAAAATATTTTTATCTTATATTTTTAGGTGACTTTTAAAAAGACCTTGAAGAAGTCAACAAAACTCTTAACTTCTTTATTTGTTCAACATGCAGTGTAGTAAAATTAATAATTGGTATTTATCTTCAAAACACATTTTCCTGTCATTATTAGGAAAAAAATTGATTATGATTAGGAACAAATAGGTCAGATCTAGTAAACATTTCCTCTGCCTGTTTGGGATTTCATTGTTGGACCAGAGAATAAAGGTTGTGGTAGGTGTTTACTTTGCCGATTATTCTAGGACATCATTGGTCCTGTGGAAGAATGTGAGTAGTGTGAGATCTGGTCAGCTTCAGAGTGCCTCCATCCTGACATCGACATTTTTACCTGTGGTCTAACTGAGATATGCTGTTTCTTTTTTTCTTAAAAATTATTGAATAACATTAATAAAATCAAATAAATTTCAAGTGTACAGTTGAACAGTATGTCATATATATTGCATTGTGTTTTAATCGCTCAAAGTTAAATTTCCTTCTATCACCAAATATTGGACTCCTTTTACCCTATCTACCTCTCCACCCTTAACTCTCATAATCACTAATCCACTGTCCACTGTCCATGTTCATAAATCTCTGTCATATTTGCTTGTTGCTTTCAGTTTTATACTTTCTTTTTTTAGCTACAGGAGGAAATAATGCAGATTCTCTGGCTCTGACAAAGAGCTTTTCATCACACTGTTGGTCTCCTCTGCCATCTTCACAAGCTTCCAAATCAGTACTTCTGAAAAAAATAAAATAAGAACGCCTTCTCCCAGATGGTGCCACAAGGCAGAAATGAAAATCAGTGACCGCAGAGGAGTCATCTGGGAGGGAGTAGAGACCAGCAGTCCCTTGTCAGGGGCCTGGGAACCTGCAAGTCTCCCATCTGAGACAAGATGTGAAAAAAGAAGTGGAATATGTCACCAATGTGTTTGCATTTCTAGAGTCCCTAGTAATTCCTCATGAGGGAACCCCAGAAAAATAGATTTTCTGGGTACTTAGAATCATATTGCATATGTTATAAAGATTAAAACAGGAGTGATCTTTTTTATAGGTCCCAAACAGGTGAAACAGGTCATATCAGGGAAATTAGATAATGGAATACTGTACATAAATGCTAATGTCATTTCCTTATCTCTGAGGCTGTTAATTCCCAATGGAGGAAGAATGCAGTAAATTATACACAACGGTCTGTAGACAGTGCAAGATGACAAGATACAAATACCTAACCATCTAAGAATATTTGAAAATATAAAAATGTCACCTAATACAGTTGTACCTACTTAATAAAAGA
>PVKZ01005348.1:0-10000 GCA_004027375.1 Macroglossus sobrinus
TCACTAGTACACTAGCCTGTATTCTTGCCTGTGCCTTAGGCTATACCTAAACTACCACCACATCTCCATCCCAATGTTCCCATTCCCCATTATCCTTTTGTTTCTTGTGGGTCCAATGAACTCCTACATGCCCTGCAAGGCACAAACCATTATTTACATTTTTTTGTCCCCGATTTTCTGAACATAATCTCTAGGATAAATTAGATTTGCCCTTATCCACATTATCATTCATCTTTATCTATACACTTTTTATTGCATGCATTTTTTTTTAGAGTTAGTGTTTACATGTTTGTTTCTTTTACCCCTTAACCCATTCTGCAACTTCTTGAGGATAAAAAATGAGATGTATTTATTTACGTGTTCTCCAATCTTAGCATAGTAAGTGACATGCATTTGGTGCTTTATCATTAATAATAGTTTGCCTTACTTTTCTTTTTCATAAATTTGAAGTGAAAGTAAACTTATCTCTAAGTAATCATGAGCATTTTATCAATCTCATCGAAAGCAATAGTCTTAATAAATTTCACTCTTATACCAGTGAGTGTCTTTTTTCTTAAGACCTCTAAGCATAGGGGAGCTAGAGGGTAAAAGTCTATCCTACCAAGAAGGGGTGAAAAATATGTGGAGCTGTTTAAAGCAATTCAACAGGCAGCAAATAAAAATTTCTTTCTGATATTTTTTCAAATGGAATGATTATTTTATTTATTTATTTTTATTATATAAGTTTCCAGTGAACAATTTCCAGTGTATAATTTCACATCTGTATACACTACGAAGCAATCACACCCAGAAATCTAGTTACCATTCATCACCCTACAGTTGACCCCTTTCACCCCTTTCCCCTACACCTAATCCCCTTCCCCCCTGGTAACCACCAATCTTTTCTCTTTATTTATGAGGTGGTTTTTGTTTTATTTTGTTCAGCTTTATTTTTTTTTGTTCTTGGGGGATTTTGTTTTCTTTTTTTTTTTTTTTTTTAGATTCCACATGTACGTGAAATTGTATAGTATTTGACTCTCCTTTTCTGACTTATTTTACTTAGCATTACACCCTCCAGGTCTATCCATGTTATTGCAAGTGGAAAGATGCCATTCCTTTTTATGGCTGAGTCATATTCTATTATAAATAATACTGCAATGAACACTGGAGTACATTTACCTTATCAAATGAGTGTTCTCTTAGTCTTTAAATAAATACTCAGAAGTAGCATAGCCAGATCATATGGTAGTTCTATTCTTAATTATTTGAGGAATCTCTAAACTGTTTTCAATAGTGGATTAACTAATTAAAAGTCCTACCAATTAAAAGTCCCTTTTCTTTACATCCTCTCTAATGCTTGTTATTTCTTTCTTTTTTTTTTATAATAGCCATTTCTAACAGGTGTGAGATCCTATCTTATTGTGGTTTTGATTTGCATTTTCCTAATAATAAGTGATGTTGAATATCTTTGCATGTGCCTGCTCATCCGTATGTCTTCTTTGGAAAAATATCTATTCAGATCCACTGCTGATTTTTTAATCAGGTTGTTTGATTTATTGTTGATTTGTATGAGTTCTTCCTATATTTTGGATATCAACCCCTATTGGATGTATAATTTACAACTGTCTTCTCCCAGTTAGTAGGTTGCCTTTCATTTTGATGATGGTTTCCTTTTCTGTGCAGAAGAGTTTTTGTCTGTTTTTTTTTTTATGTAATCCCATTTGTTTATTTTTGTTTTTGTTTCCTTTGCCTTTAGAGTCAACTCCACAAAAACATTACTAAGTCACATGTCACTTCTAGGAATTTTGTGATTCAGGCCTTACATTCAAATCTTTAGTCCATTTTGAGTTCATTTTTGTGTATGGGGCAAAATAATAGTCTAGTTTCATTCTTCAGTGTATGGCTGTCCAGTTTTCCCGACACCAGTTATTCAAGAAACTGTCCTTTCTCCACTATATGTTCTTGACACCTTTGTCGTAAATTAATTGCCCATGTATATATGACTGTATTTCGGGGCTCTCAATTCTATTCCATTGATCTGCATATGTTTTTGCTAGTATCACACTACTTTGACTACTATTGCTTTCTGTATAGTTTGAAGTCAGAGAGGGTAATATCTTCACTTTTGTTCTTCTTTCTCAAGGTTTCTCTGGCTATTCAAGATCTTTTGTGATTCCATACAAATTTTAGAACTCTTTGTTCTAGTTCTGAGAAAGGTGACACTGGAATTTTGATGGGCATTGCATGGAATCAGTAGATTGCTTTGGGTAGTATGGATATTTAAACAATACTGATTCTTCCAATTCATGAGTATATAATATTTTTCCATTTATTTGTGTCTTCTTCAATTTCTTCTGTCAATATCTTATAGCTTTCAGTGTATAGGTTTTTCACTTCTGTGGTTAAATTTACTCCTAGTTATTTTATTTATTTTTTTGATACAATTGTAAACGAGATTGTGTCCTTAATTGCTCTTCTGATAGTTTATTTTAGTGTATTAAAATGTCACAGATTTCTGGATATTGATTTTGTATCATGCGACTTTCTAATTGCATTTACTAGTTCTAATAGGTTTTTGTTTTTGCTTTTGTTCGGTGGATTCTTCAGGGTTTTCTGTATATAGTATCATATAATCTACAAATAGTGACTGTTTTACTTCTTTCTCTCCAATTTAGAGCTCTTTTATTTCTTTTTCTTGCATGATTGTTATGGATAAATCTTTCAATATTGTGTTGTAATTATCTACCTGAGCTCTTCTTCATATGCCCCCATTGTTGAGGATGTAACAAGACTTATAAGTGTCCCAAGGGAAGGAATCTTTTAGCACCTAGTTTCAGGATTATTAGAAGCTGGATCCTCAGACACAGTTTTTATATACAAATCTATACAGTTCTGTGGAGATGCAGTTGGTGTCCCTGCCACCATCCAAGCCAGAATATCTGGTGGTGTACTCTGGGTGATGGTTGCCATATCAGAACTGCAGATGTGTTTCATTCTGGGAAGACTGTTGAGCGAAGCATGTGCACAAAGAAGGCATCTCTCTGCTTTTGTTTCTTTTGATAACAGATCCATTGGTGTTCTAAGCAACATATTTTTGGAGCTCCTCATTTTGATGCATTTTCCAGAGGTTGGGGCATTGATGTGGGCTACCAACCCCTTCCTCCTTAGGAAGAAGCATCTGTCAGGTGATATCCCTTCCTACCATGTGTTGCTACTCTGGGGGCAGGGTTTTGTCAGATCTGTCTCTGCCTCTCAGCCTGGTTCTTTTATATCTTGTTGTGGAGAATAGTTCATGTAGTTTTCAGATCATTTTCAGAGGCAAATGATACATATGTAACTGTAAATTTGGTGTATCTGTAGGAGGAGAGTGAGTTCAGCATTTTTCTCTGCTGCCATCTTTCTCCTTCAACTCTCTGATTTTTAATGAAGAATAGATGAGGTTACTGCAGAGTGATAGATTGTGATATTGACCTTTCAACTATTCTACCAATAAATAAACACTTTACCATACAAAGCTTGGCATTAAAAAAAAAGAGAGATAACAATAGCTGTAACTATGGGAACCCTTCACTCCCCCAGCTTTGAATTAAAAAAAAAATCTCAGAGGGATTTGTTTTATCATCTCTAACAAAAGGTGCTACTTAGAAAAAAGAAATGACAGCTTGCAAGTTATGAGACATATATCTGACACAGGCCTGTCAGTCAGCCAGCCCCTCCATCAAAAATAAAGATGAATAATAAAATTCTGGAATCATCAAGCAAACTTAAGAAATGGAAATGCAGACAGTCATTCCTTTGGTTCTGCTTCTTTTCCACTGATCTCCTTAAAATCCACTTCATTGGATTTTATGGGAAAGGTTAACAAATATTAGTGACATGCACTCCTAATCTCCATAGTTCAGCAGAAAGAAGTGAAAGAGTTAACAGTATTGTGTAAGATGTTTCTCTAAAATAATTTGCATTCCAAAAGGGAGCAGAAAGTTATGGGGGAAAATTATATCCCTCTTGGCATGTTTTCAAGCTAAATTTGGGAGACCAGAAAAATCTGAATAAATTATAAATCCTACACCAAACACCTTAGAAAGAGACTTAAATCGAACATATTTTTTTTAATGTTCTCAGAAGACTATTTGACACCTTGACTTTTGTGTGTTAACAACATTCAGCACTGCTCTTTTTAATTATTGAATTTTTCTACATTAAAATTAGATCATAAATACTTTTTTTCCAAAAAAAAAGAGAACTAGACCAAAAAACTGAGCCCACACAGAAAATTGCAAAATGAATAATTTACACACAGGAATTATAACCTTTTAAACTATTTTGACTCCAAGATCTCAATCTCGTTCTCTCTCTCTATTCCCCCTATGCAAGTGTGTGTGTGTGTGTGTGTGTGTGTGTATACACATATATACACTTAGAATTTTATATATGCCTGAGATTTTATATATACATAAAAATTATAAAATTTATTGCTAAAAATAGGGACTTAGAAGGATTTATATTAATTAAAATCTTTATTCTCAATTTCTTGAATATCTATTATATGAACTACTTTTAGAGTCAAAGGAGAAAAGAGGGAGGGGGAGAAGACAGATATAACATGTGCTGACATGAAACATCTAGATGAGTAAATATTTAAAATAAGTTCAAATGATTTGTTCATTTAGTAAAATTATCATTCATGTGCAATGGTCATTGTTTATCCTGTGGTTCCAAGCACTTCCTGGCAACTTCTCTCCCCTTCCACAGAATATGGGCAGTCAGTTTGAAAAACAGTTTCATATAGATTTGCAGACCAAGCAACAGATTCCTGCCACCCTTTCTCCCTTTCTCCTCTCCTCTCTTCGCCTCCAAGTTGCTCAACTGCTTTTTGTCTTAATTTTAAAGCAGGACTTGTAGGTGTGAACTGTGAACTCCCATGTGGCAAAAAGTACTCACCAGATGTCAGCCTAAGCCTTGAATGACACAAGTTTGAGCTGCACAGGTCCATTTATATGCAAATTTGTTTCAATAAATATATAGTCTGCTCTCTGTACCTCCAGGTTTCACATACAGAGATTCAACCAACCATTCAACCAACTGCAGAGCAAAAATGATATTTTTGAATTTGGCATCCATGGGGAGTCCTGGAAACAATGTCCCACACATACCAAGGTACAGCAGTAGTTAAGTTTTGATGGAGTTTTACACAGATTTTTAACTGTGTGAAGGGTGGGCACCCCTAACCTCTGCATTGTTCAAGCCAGTTTTTATTTCCCTATAACTTCCCTAGCTCCTTATTGATCTAGCTTTTTCACTTCCCCAAATACTTTTCTTTTTTCCTTCTCTGTTCTCCCTTTAAAAACCTCAGCCACTTCTGTCTTAGTTGGAGTAGGGCTCAGGTTACATGGACACCTCTGTTCCCTATTACAGTAGTCTGAATAAAATGTCGTGCTGCCTTTAACAATTATTGGGTGCTATTTCGTTTTGCTGTTCCAAAAGGACATATTGGTAACATAGGGAGCAGTGAATTAATAAAGCTTGTAAAGAAGCGGGTATTATTCCATATGGCAAATGAGATGGAACATACTCATCTGAAGAGATAGCCACAATTCAGGTTCTGCCTATTATCATACGTGCATGTTAGTCCGCTGGTCTCAGATTTTCTAATTTTTTTCAAGCAAAATCAGAGATCAGATTTTTTTTAAGTAAAGTTGCCATGCTTTCAAAATGATAACTCAAATTACCAAATTGATAAATACTGTATATAAACACACGTTTTCTCATGTATTTTGACAAATTATGAATGAGAATGTCTATGTGTATGTGTATATTTCAAAGTCCTCCTAGATTATAAAGAGCCAGAATAGGAAAAGTAGTTTCTGTTATTTCATGCAAATTGCTAAACTCACTGTTGCATCAATTGTGTGAGACAATATTTTAGTCAGAATAATACATGTGAGATACCTGTTCTGTAAACCCATGGAAGGATTCTATCTCTAGGCTGTCAATTACATTTCACTTGAAAAACAATCTGTTTCTCAGATATAGATTATTTGTCTGAATAAACGGCAATGTTATGCTCAGCAGACACCACTGTGATTGTGGATGCCACTTCAGTTATTGTGTCACTGTTAATACCATCTAGCTACAGATTGTTAATTTGGTTACATTTGACAAAACTAGAATGCTTTATTTCCTTTGTTTTAACATTTTCTGTTGTGTTTCATCACCAAATAAAGACTAAAATCACACTAAGACAGGCATCTAAATAAAACTGTAACCAAAGCATGATTTTTCTTGAATATTTTTATATCTTTTGCTGAGCTTGTTTCTCCTTTCCTCTTGCCTCTCCTCTAAAAATATAAGTACTCCTTTTCTCATCTTCGTTCTTCACTTGTTTTCTCTTTTGTATTCTTGCATATCTCTATCATTCCATCTTTATTACCTATTATTAGAGTTTAAAAGTAATTGTTAACATAGTAATGTTTATGAAAAAGGTTTCTTCCATTTTATATATATCATGTTTTCATTATACATAGGACTCTCAGGGAAGATTTTTTTAAATGAAACACAGAAAATTGAGGAAACAAGCTATACTCAATATTATATATTGCAGTTGCCTGCACAGTATGCATCTCACGTGCCACCACTAGATAGTTTGGACAAACAACCCTATCGCCAGTTTGATAGGTAAGTCTTTTTTTCATTCAATAACAATATTGGTTCTCAAGCATTTGAATCAGAGGAAAGACCTGATATTTAGTGGCATAATAAAGGGGAAAATAATCTGTAAAGAAAAAAGAGACAAAGCTGGGGATCTAGTGCTACCCATCTTTTGGCTATAAGCAGAGTCAGCTGGAGATAAAACAGACTTATAGAATAGGACAAAGCTAAAGGAATTGCAGAGAAATACAGCATTTAGTCCTGAAGACATCATAAACCTCAGAAATATATCCTTTTCTGGAGCTCATTTATACTTTTTAATTACATAGGACAATAAACAACTTATTATTTAAGCCAATTGAAATTGAATTTGCTGTAATACACAGACAAAAAGATTTAAATAGTATACTCTCAATGCAAAGTCGTGTAAAAATTTAAAAATGTCTCCTAGGTTTTAAGTAAGGTACTTGCAGTCTCATTGCCTTAGTTTTTCCCTCTTTAAAATTGGTATTATAATATCTATTTCACAAAGTTGTTAGAATTATTTGATAAAGTATGTAAATAATTATAAACTATATAAAATACTTGGTAAGGGATGGCAACAATAAAGAAAGAATTTGGGTTTGGTTATCCACAAAAACAAAATAATGGCAAACACTACAATCCTCCTTTATATGCTGGTTAACAGAGAGAAGTCTTAGCCAAGTCACTAAGAATGCCCTTGTCCCCTTAGCAGGAGCCCTGGAAGTTATTCATTTAATAAATATGTATTGCACATGTCCATGTGCCACCCACTATTCAAAATGTTAGAGCTATAGCAATGAACACAATGGACAGCCTCTTCTGCTTTCATAAAATTTATCTTCTAATGGTGGTAAACAATACAAAATGCACATAAATATATTTATATGCCAGATAGTGATGAGCATTATGGGAAAAACTTAAGCAGGAAAAAGGAAGTAATAGTTTTGGGGAAGAATTGTTATTAACCTAATCAGGGAAGTGCTCATGGAAAAGGGAAGATTTGTGTAGGGCCTGAAGAAGGTAAGACAGTGAGCCCTGCAAACATCTGGGTACAGACAATCTAGGCTGAGGGAACAATGTGTAGAAAGGACCTAGGACAAGAGCAGGTGCATTGAGACCAAGGAACTGAAGGAGGCCACTGAGCAGGCACGGGTGAAGGAAGGGATGAGTAAGTAGGCCATGAGATCCTAACGGTAATAGTCTCAGTAGTAATATAGAAACAAACACAAAGCTGACGCCATTAAACATATGATTCATCTAACTCCCTTTGTTTCGATTCCATTTTCCAACCCCTTTTTCTTATTATCAAAAATATTAAATAGTTTCTATTATTCTGAAAACTATCAAATAGGAACAAGAGGGAGTTTCTTTCCCTACTGTCATTGACATTAATACCCACTCACAGGAGACTCCACTCTTAACTCTTTCTTTACTACCATATTACTAAATAGTATTCTTAAACCATTACTGCATAATTTAACAATATTACATATTAACCATTGACTTACTGCTGTATTAAGTGAAATTTAGTGTCCTTTTTTTTTTTTTTTGCTCCTATTTATTTTCCCCCTCACTATGGTTAGATCACTTTCTTTTCCACCTTTTGTAATTATACTTTTAAATAAAAGTTAAAAATAAAAATCTTTATTTTCTTTGTCCAACTAAAGACAGTATCTCTTAATTCTCTATTTGGAACATTTAGGCTCTGGGCAGTTCTTATTCTTCTCTCCAAGCTTCCTAACCCCTAGCACCTTCCACCTTTAAAATTGTATTTTTACCTTTATATTTTCAAGACTGGTGAGATTTCCATGCTCTTCCATAAGCAGGGCCCTTGAACTAGGGCTTACGGGTCACTTGCTGTCTACTTCCATGGGAAGGCAGGAGAGAAAAGATTGATACTGTCACTCCCACATCATTTGCTGACTCTGTGAACAAGCTGTAAGAGCTATTACTTGAGACATATATGACTAAGACACTGACTTGTCATCATAACTATACAAGAATATTTATTCTGCATGTCTTATATTTTACTGGTCAGTCAATGAAAATAAATACATTTTTAAAATTTTAAAATAGTGTTATTTTTTAATTTGTTATGTATAGGATTTTGTAATGGGAAATAGTTTCTTTAGGGGAACTATAAGATTACCATTATAATTAAATTGTTCATAATAACTATAAAAACAGTAACAAAACAGTAGAACTATAATAAAAACAGCATTACTGTAAAAGATTAATTAGTAACATTCGAAATGTATATAATTTTAATTATTTTAGAGTATCTTTTCACTCTAGAGTGTCCAAATTGAAACAGTTAAATGACATAGTCACACCATTTATAAGTGAATTGGTCTTTATATTAAGGCTGAGGTAAGCAAACTAAGGCCCACCTCATTTTTTTGTACAGTCCATGAGCTAAGAATCCTTTTTACATTTTTAAATAGTTAGAAAACAGAAACAAAAGAAGTTATATTTTGTAACATGAGAATTATATATATAATTCAAACTTCAGTGACTATAAACAAACTTCTATTGGTAGGCAGCCTTGATCATTGATTTATGTGTTTACGACTGCCCTCCTATTACAAAGGTGGAGTTGAGTAGTTGTAACAGAGTTGATGTGGCCTAAGACTCCTACAACATTTACTGTCTAAGCCTTTATAGATATTTGACAACCCCTGCACTAGAGTATTCACCTTACTGTAAGAATATCTTTCGCTATATATTAATAAATAACCATGTTATCCATGTAATATTAGTTAACTTAATTCTTCTGTAATGGAAACTTGGGTGCTAAAATATAAAATTATTGAGATTGCAAATATGGGAACCCAAACCTGGTACTTGGTAGATTTACCAGCTTAATGATTTCCATCCAGTAAGGTTTTTAAAGCCATTGTATAGTAGACCTTTTATCCATCACCAAATGATACCTTTTAAGTTATTGTTTAATTCATTTTTAAATTATACTGTTTACAGAAATATTCTAAATCTCACTACCTATTTGAAAATTCACAGCTCTGAAATTACTTCTGATGATAAGCTTGTAGTATTATCAAGCTTATGAATAGGTATTATATGTACTACAACAAGGTTTTCTAAGTACAATTATTCATGCACTATTTAAAATAAGAGTAGAATAACAAGGTCTGTTAGGGATTTCATAGAGAAATATTTTTATTTTCAACAATAGAAGGAAAAAAAGAACAAACTTTTTGTTGATTATCTTCAACATTTGGGCCAGTATGGGTTCAATACTATCAATTTTCCATCTGTTGGATTGCCATCTCAGCTACTTTATGCTTAGCTAATTAAAATTAAGTGAGAAATTGGGCTATTATTGTGTAGA